>JBBBDQ010002429.1:977500-1017500 GCA_037127315.1 Ascarosepion bandense
TATCTATCTATCTCTCTATCTATCTATCTATCTCACCTGTTTTTATGTATGTATGTATGTATGTATCTATCTATCTATCTCGGTTTGTTCATATCTATCTATCTATCTATCTATCTATCTATCTATCTATCTATCTATCTCGTTTTGTTCTTACTCATCTCAACATTCTAAATATGACATCCTCCTGTTGAGCCGATACACCACAAGCCACATTCTTGAAATATACAATCTCTGATCAGTTTCGTATCATAACATAACAATTTTAGAAATGGATTTTTCATTCATTAATCTGACATATTTGAATGTATTATTAGATTTTATTTTTTTAATGGATACACATATGTGAGTAAATGCAATATATTTAATTATTTCCATCTACCGGCTTGAATATTTTAGAAATATAGTTAGAAAAACGGGCACTCTATGGCAACATTCGAACCATCATTAGTTATGAAGTGCTTTTGACCTCTCGGCCTCGAAAGATCTATTTGCCAAACAAAGTCCAAACAGTGCTTTTGAATATAGTCAGTTAAGTGCCATACGTGAAAAACGCTTGAGCGATCATGTGTCGAAAGAGACATGACTGACTGGGCAGAAGATTATCCCGCAGTCGGTTGCCATTGCTTTCTGCAGTAGACTAGTTGCCAGCCAAGGCTATAGAACCCTTTCCGTCCTGTTATTTAGCCCATAACTGGAAGAAGAGACGGATTAATACCTTTCCCATGGGGGGTTGCGCGTAAACCTTTCCTTATTCTTAAAATATACATCTCTACTCAATTTAATATCCTAACCTAAGTGTGAACTCCACCGAACAATCCGTTTAATGAGACGCATTACAAAACTGATTGTCCGAATCTTGATGAATAGAGCGAGAAACAGAATCAAGCCAGAGGTAGGACAGGAACAGTGCGGGTTCGTCAAAGACACTGAAACAAGGAACGCCATATTTATGATTAGGATGCTCTCCGAGAGAGCAATACAAATGAAGACGGGCATGCACCTATTTTTATCGATTATGCAAGAGCGTTCGACAAAATACGCCACAAGGAATTGATTGAGATGCTCTGCAGCTTCCACACATTAAGGAATGACAGAAGTGTAATCAAGAATCCCTACAGGCAGCAAACTGCCTGCATACGAACAGGTAACGATTTCAGCAGAGATACAAAGATAGAAAAGGGCGTAAGACAAGGATGTGTCTTTTCACCGGATCTATTCAACTTGTACAGCGAGACTATTCTGAAGACACTAGACGTTATGCCAGGATTTGTCATCAGAGGACACAATTTGAGCAACATAAGGTACTCAGATGAGACAGTGCTGGTAGCAGACACGGATAGGAAACTACAAGACCTTGGCAAAGGACGAGTTTCAGCCAGAAGCTGAGTAAAGTATTAAGAGACAGGAAACTTTCACTAGAAACAAAGACGAGAGTACTAGATTGCTATTTGATGTCAGTTCTTCAATATGGCAGTGGATGCTAGACAATATCATCGAAGATGATACAATGCTGGTAGCAGACACGGAAATGAAATTACAAGACTTTTACAGAAGGTAGCTGAAGAGAGTGACGAGAAAGGACTACAAATGAACTACAAGAAAGCCGAATGCATGGTCATCAGCAAAAAGAGCAGCCCAAAATAGCAAATACAGGTGATACTAAAATCAAGCAGGTACGTAAGTTTGAATATCTGGGAAGTGTTCTAACAGAAGACGGAAAGTGCAACATAGAGATCCGAAGGCGAACTGACATGCCAAAGGACGAGTTCCAAGAGCAAAGTAGAGTATTAAGAGACAGGAAAAATTTGCTAGAAACAAAGAAAAGAATACTGGATTGCTATGTGATGTCAGTTTTTCAATATGGCAGTGAATGCTGGACAATATCATCAAAGATGAAGAAAAAGTTGAAGCAACTGAAATGTGGCTCTACAGAAGGATGCTACGGATATCATGGATCGAGCATTTGAGCAATGATGAGGTCTTGGAAAGGATGGAAACGAAAAGGAAATTAATACTGAGCATCAGGAAGAGACAGCTGAAGTTCCTGGAATAAGCAATGAGGAAAGAGGGGTTGGAGAACCTGATACTGTCAGGCCAGATAGAAGGAAGGAGAAACAGGGGAACATTGCATGTAACGTACGTGACTGGTCTGAGCGGGTGGATGGCAGAACGGGGGTTGCATGATGTAACAAGAGAAAACGTGCTAGGACCCACCAGTGAAAGGAAGACGTGGAAAGCCATGACCGCCTACGCCCTGAAGGACAAGGCACATAAAAGAAGAACCTAAATAAGGACAAATATTTTTTAAAAATGAATTTTTCATTTTTTTAATCTGGCATATATTAATTTATTACTTTAATTTTAATGGATATTCATATTTGAGTAAATTTTATTGTCTACAAATGTTTTTTTTTTAATCATTTCACTCCGAGCAAGGCAAAAATGCCACTGATGATGTTCATAGATATTTACTTTAATAGATAATCATTTTAATTGATATTCATATTTAAACTTTAAACATTATTTTAACGGATACTTATATCTTAGAAAATTTTAATGAATATTTATTTTAATTGATACTTTAATGGATGCTCATTTTAATGGATACTCATACTTGAGTAAATTTTAAACGTTATTTTAAAGGATACTCATATTTGAGTAAAGTTTAACTGATACTCATTTTAATCGATATTCATATTGAGTAAATTTTGAACATTATTTTAAGGATACAGACATTCGAGTAGATATTCACTTTATTTCTTGAGCAGTTTTTTCCGACTACCGGCCTGAATAATCGAAAAATGTTAGAAAAATATGGGACCTCAAATTATGTCAAACCTAATGACGGCTTCGCCTAAAGGTTGCAGGTTCAAAATTTATTAGGATAGTACATGTTTTTCTAATAAGATTTCTAGAATATTCAGGTCGTTAGACGGAAATAAATAAATATAATATTTAGTAAATAAATAAAAATAGAGTAACTTCTCAAATAGAGGTATCCTTTAAAAACAACGTTTCAGCAATAAATTAACATATGGATATACGAACAAAATGGAGTCGTCTCTCGTACATCGACAGACGAGGATGTTGTGGTGATACCGACCGAGCAAAAGCGATGGACCGGATGTTTGCTCTCTCGCGACAAAAAGTAAATGACCAAAACTCGACGGTGCGCATCCGGGTTCGCGCAGATGTTCCGGTTGAAAAATAAAAATTAATCCAATATCAAATTTCCATTTCGCGAGCCTACACGAATTTTATTTATAAGCGAATGGGAAGCCCAGAATCAAATACAAGTGTGAAATCCCAAATGACCACCTGCGATCCAAAAAGTCTCCCTTGACCCTTGACCAAGTCAAGTGGCCACTATGCTCGTCGCTTCACCTCTCCTTCCTTCTTCCCTGTCTCAAAACTACTTACTGACCTAAGGAGCGACTACATCAAAGACATTCCTCACTTACACGCTCCCTACATTCCTAAGCTTTAATTCTCTTACAGCTTATTATTTGCCATGAACATTTTAACCTCCGTTGGACCTATATTCAAGTATTACTTTAATTACATTAATTGATATGTGTTATATATAAAATGTTATCTTTCAACTCAATTTGCTTTTCTTGGTTTATAACCTTTCTTTATGACTTATAGTGGGCTATCTACAATAAGGCCAAATTCCGTTAACCTGCAACAGTATACAACTACCCTTCACTAGAACGGACCCACCACAACGACAACTAGAAAAGGAATAGATAAGATATCCACTGTAATGTAAGGACACACATAGACTAGCTGAATATTAAATATCAAAGATTGACATTCGTTTTATCATTTATTCAGCAACACTAAATTTATTATATACGACATTATATTTATTTATTTTATACGACAGCATTAGACGTGCTACACGTACAACCCTAATAGGTAACGTGGTGTGATATCTAATGACTTAGTTAAATACCATATGTGTTACACGCTTGGGCGATCATGACTCGAAAGAGACATGACTGACTGGGCAGAAGATTTCCCGCAGTAGGTTGCCATTGCTTTCTGCGATAGATTGGTTGCCGACCAAGGCTATAGAACCCAATCTGTCCGGTTATTTGACTCATAGCTAAAGGGGGAAGATATGTATTATATTATTAAGTAGTAATTAGTTTATTACTTCATATCAAAAGAAAATCGATCCCCCACTTTATGCCCAGTACAAGCCTTAATCATGCTTCCAACTATTATATACAGTCAGTGAGTTAAGTGCCATACGTGATAGAAAGGCTATAGAACCCAAACTGTCCTGTTATTTAACCCATAGCTGGAGGAAGGAGACAGATTAATACCTTTTTCAAAGGCATTTGAGCCTAAGTGAACACAACGAATTCTACTGGAACTCGAACACGGCCCTCCGATTTCTCGTTCCAAAAGCTAAGTAGAGTATTAAGAGAAAGGAAAACTTTGCTATAAACAAAGGAAAAAGTACTAGATTGCTATGTGATGTCAGCTCTTCAATATGGCAGTGAATGCTGGACAGTATCATCAATGATGAAGGAAAAACTTTAAGCAACTGACATGTAGTTCTAACGAAGGATGCTAGTCCGTGTGTGTCCTTACACCCTCGTCTGTTGATGTACGAGAGACTACTACATTTTGTTCATATATCCATATGTTAATTTATTGCTGAAACGTTATTTTTAAAGGGTACCCCTATTTGAGAACGTACTCTATTTTTATTTATTTAATAAATAATATATTTAGTTATTTCCATCTACGGCTTCGATATTCTAGAAATCTTATCCACTCCACCACAACGCGCATTAAAGCCAAAAATACCTACTTTTATAAGTAAGGGCTTGGCAAAATGTGTCATCATTTTTTTAATGTATTGGTACACTACTAATGAGAATAATTATTTATGATTCTGCTTGCAAATCGAACAAGCGCTGTATGCATGAAAGGGTTCGGTGACTTGAAATTGGAAATCGACCAAAAGGTGAGAATTCAATTTGGTTGGTTCGCGCCAAGATGGTGAGAACTAGATTCAAAGCCAGTAATTTAGACGTCACACCATCGGTCGAGGTATCCAGGACTTTTTAAGGACTGAAAGAAAGAGCTTTAAGATATTTAGAGTCTGCCTCCTGAACTGCAAGGGGTTCTCGGAAATTATGAGCTTAAATTGAAAATCGTAAATCTCAATTCTCTTTTTTTTTCAATATTTTTGTATATGATATGCAAACTTTTGTATAATACGCAAATTTAAATGATTCTTTGTCCGCTTAATCTATCTATGAATTTCTGTATTTGGTGTCTTAGCGAGGGATGAGAAAGTTAAATATTTTCAAATTTTCTTATTTCTTCCGAATTGCCTCATCAGTCAGTCAGTTGAGTGCTACACGTGATACACGCTTGGGCGATCATGTCTCGAAAGTGACATGACTGACTGGGTAAAAGATTCTCCTGCAGTAAGCTGCCATTTCTTTCCGCGGTAAACTGGGTTCCCACAAAACTATAGAACCCAATCTATCATGCTATTCAGTTCTTTTATCTAGATCAATCAGTTAATTACCATACTTGATATAGGCGATCATGTCTCTTTCGATCTATGACTAACTATGCAGAAGATTTTCCCACAGTAGGTTGTCATTTCTTTCTGTAGTAGACTGGTTGCCAATCAATGCTATTGAACCCAAATCTGTCTCCTTTCAATCCTTTTATCCAGATCAATCAAGCCTTACGTGATAAACGCTTGATCGATCATGTCTCTTTCAGTCCATGACTGACTAGCCAAAATATTTTCCAGCAGCAAGTTGCCATTACTTTCTGTGGTTGGCTAGTCGCCAAGTAAGGATATAGAACCAAATCTGTCCAGCTATTTAAACGATAGCTTGAGGGAGGAGAGATGGATTATTAATTAACCGGAAAGTATTTTTGCATAAGTGAATGCAACGAATTTAACTGGAATTCAAATTCAGCTCCTCTATTTCCCGTTCTGAGCCGATATCACGTTGTCTCATAGATCACCAAATTAAATTTTTTCTTTGTAAAGTACCCAACAGCTACACTGAACATACAGATAAAAAAAAAAACATTTTCTACAAAAATCAAATGTACGGTTACCAAATGACTCTTCACTTAGAAACATTATCAAGAAATATACAACTCCAATAGACAGTCAGTGAGTTAAGTGCCATACGTGATACACAATTTGGGCGATCATGTCTCGAAAGAGACATGACTGACTGGATTATTCCGCAGTAGGTTGCCATTGCTTTCTGCGGTAGACTGGTTGCCGACCAAGTCTATAGAACCCAATCTGTCCTATTATTTGAATTGTATTTAGAGGAGGAAGAGATGTATTATATTATTAAGTAGTAATTAGTGGGGGATCAGTTTTCTATTGTTTTTAAGTAATAAATTGATCCCCCACTTTTTGCCCAGCAGAAGCTTTACTTATATTTCCAACTATTATCTTCATTCAGTGAGTTAAGTGCCATACGTGAAACAGGCTTGGGCGATCATGTCTCGAAAGAGACATGACTGACTGGGCAGAAGATTATCCCGCAGTAGGTTGCCATTGCTTTCTGCGGTAGACAGATTGCCAGCCAAGGCTATAGAACCCAATCTGTCCTGTTATATTAGCCATAACTGGAAGGAAGAGACGGATTAATACCTTTTCCAAGGGTATTTGCGCGTAAGTGAATGCAATGAATTCAACTGGAATTCGAACTCGGCTCCCCGATTTCTCGTTCCGAGCCGATATCCACTGGACCACAACGCACATCAACAGAATCAAAAAAAAAAATTCTTCTTCTTCGATGTGCCCTGTCCTTTCAGGACGTAGGCGATCATGGCTGTCTACATCCCCCTATCTCTGGTGCCTCTTAGTACGTTATCTTCTGTTACACCACGCAACCCCCGTTCCGTCATCCACCTGCTCAGGCCCTTCAAATATTCCTGCTGTACTTTGAAAACGTTACAAATCGCCTGAAGATATCAAAAAGTTGAAACCTAAATTTTCGAAAATCACTCGTTTCCAAATAAAAAATATTCAAAAGCTCTATAATATGTATGTATTGAATAGTTGCCAATCAAGTCTATAAAACTCAATTTGTCCACTTATTTATCCACATAGCTGGAGAGTGAAGAGATGGATTATATTTTTTTTAAATCATATCACCCCGGGCAAGGCAGTAAGGCCACTGGTGTGCAGGGGCCTACGTAAGAGTGAAAAGATTGGAAAAGAGAAAGCCGGAAACCACATCCTAAACAGGGAACAAGGGATGAGCCTCTACACCTGTTCAATATGTAGTAAGTAGTGAGGGACTAGTTTATTACTTCATTACAATGGAAAACGATCGCCCCACTTTATGCCCAATAGAAGCTTTGTTTCCAACTGTTATACTCAGTCAATCAGTTAACTGCCATACGTGATACACGCTTGTGCGATCATGTCTTGAAAGAGACATGACGGCCTGGGCAGATTTTCCCGCAGTTGGGTTGCCATTAAAATCTGCGGAAGAATGGCTGACAACCAAGACTATAAAACCTAATCTGTCTTGCTATTTAATCTATAGATTGAGAGAGAAGAAATAGATTAGTACCTTTCCTAAGGGTTTTTGCGCGTAAGTGAATGAAATGAATTCGACTTGAATGCAAACTCGGCTCTCTGGTTTCGAGTTCCAAGCCGATATCTACTATTCCACATTAGTGTAAATATCTGTAAACGTACGTTTTGCGATAAACAGATGTAATGAACAAATCATCTCTACATTCAACTAGAACAAAGACAAAGTACAATTATTTGCCACTTGTACTGTGAATTGCAAAAATGGTATTGGAATTGAGTTGGGTATGAAAAGCCGTAGCGTCGTCTATAGAAATCAAAGATGGAAAACGTCGAATCGACGTAACACATTTATACAGGGAGTTTAAGGCATTTCTTCAAATAAAAGGCTCCTATAGAAATCAACAAAAATGTTGGCTAATACTGGACCCAAGGGACTGCTCATTGCAACCCCATCGAATTGGGCATACATAGTATTATCAAAACTAAATTTGTTATTATATGCATAAATTTTAAAAAAAGCTTTCTGAAATTACAACAGGACCCAGGTGACCCCTATAGAGAGTATTATTGCAAATATTTAGGGAATCTTGAAGTGAAAATTGGTATGCAAACTAACAATTTATTACCCTGAAAGAATTCATTAAGATTGAGAAAAAGATAGCGCCATGTCTATTTAAATCGTTATTTTTTGGTCAGTGTTACTTTTTTTTATAATTATTTCACCCCAAACAAGGCAGTTTTACTGAAACTGGTGTGCAAGGGGTTACATAGGAGGAGAGTGAAGAGAAAGATGAACAAGTTATCAGGTGTCAGAAAATGGGTAAAAGAAGGATGTGAATTCTGGTGTGGAGAAAACTGATGAGAGTAGAGTGGACGGAGAAAAGAACATGAGGGAAATGACGCGAGTCGGAGAGATATGAGATGGCAATTGATCCTACATTTAAATTCTTGGAGATTGTAGCTCTCGGGGAAGCAAGTATACGAAAGGGAATTCTTCAGGAGAGAAGTGCGAGAGAAGAAGCTAATGGAGTAGAAGTTGAGGTTATATTTTATTGGTTTCACTGTAAAAGGGCGGGACCTAATTGCTAGTCTAGTAGATCGAGTAAATTCATGCAGAGGGGGCACCAGGGGTCTAAGCTCGTCTGAGCAGAAGCCGTAAAAGTATTTATAGAAGAGACAGAGGGAAGCGACATCACGCCGATGAAAAAGTGACTGCAGCTGAGCTACCAAGTTGGGATCGATCACGTTGCATATTATCCATTAGATTTTGCCAAGAACCCCGAGGTGAATAGTAAGGGCACCAACCAGATGTGACAGCAGTATTTAGTTTTCGGATAGATAGATATGTTGGCGTGTAAAGGTTAATGAAAGTTAAGTAACTTAATCCAGAGTGGTCTGTTGTTGACACAGGTAACAAGTATCAGTTTCCTTCGTCTGGAGGTGATCCTTTCGTCGAGGTCCTTACGTGTGGTCTTTCCTCTACTCGGGTCCCTGTGTGTGTCCAAGACTTCGATAACTGCCACGGGTTTTTTCTTCTTCTATGTAGGTGAAGAAAACCTTTGTCTCCAACCCAACACACACACACACACACACACACACACACACATATATATATACGAAATCCGTTTTGAAATGGATTAACTCCGACATATTTTTAATTTATTTGTTTAAACATCATTTTAATAGATTATTTAAACATCATTTTAATGGATATTTGAGTAGATATTCTGCCTTATTTATAATTAAACAGTATATTTATTTATATATATCGCCCTGAATAATCGAGAAACTCTGTTAGGAAAATATGTGTCCTCCAGTAGAATTTGAACCTGCGTCTTTGAAAAGAAACTGTCAATTGATCGGACGTGTCTTAGACCGCACAACCACGATGGTCTTACAGACAAAACCCGAAATAATAACCTGTTTTTGTTTACATTAGTATACAAAAACAGAGTAGATAGGAATGTTACGAGAAATCAGGGAAATGTATGTTTAAATGCATTATTTTGGGCTTTGTTAAACTGTACGGTAACCGTCTTTTTTATTTTTTATTTTCTTTGCATGTGGATGATGCGATGATATGCTATGTCCCGGATTGGGTTTCATCATCATCATCATTTATCCATCACACCCAGATGGTGCATAGGGCAGCAACCTTTTGTTGCTGTTTCTGTAACAAACTGTTTTTTACGGGACAGGGTTGTTAGCCCTACGCCCAAGCCCCAAACCGGTGGACCTCACGTTTACAGCACCTGGTATTCCCAAATGGTCACCCATTAAGTACTGACCAGACTCGATATTGCTTAACTTCGGACGGGAACCGGTGTATTCAACAGAATATAGCCGTAGACTTATTGGGTTTGGTAGGTGTTTAAATGAGATCGAATTAAACCCCGTTGAGAGAGATGTAACGTGAGTCTTCGGGTCAGTTTCGTAGAGGTATGGCCGATATAATTATTTACGATGATTTATTATTTTTATATAATTTATAATCACAAAAGCGAAACAGGCTTGTATGTGGATGAGAAATACACACACACACACACACACACACACACACACACACACACACACACACACACATATATATATATATATATATATATATAGTGTATCGAGGCAGCAAATAATTTTCTAAACATATACTGTTAAATATAAGAGACAATGAATGTCTATTATGTTTGATCATGAGCCGTTCTAAATGTGGTATTTTGGCTTTGATGTCAGTTGAAAATAAAGACAAAAGTTCTCCAATATTTGCATAAGTTGGTTCTAAGTTTTCGGCTCAAATGTTGGAGAATTTTTGTCTTTATTTTCAACTGAAATTAAAGCCAAATAACGACGTTTAGAACGGCTCATGATTTAACATAATAGACATTCATTGTCTCTTATATTTAACAGTATATGTTTAGAAAAATATATGTATATATCTCTTCTTATATATATATATCTTCTTATATATATATATATATATATATATATATATATATATATCTTCTTTTGTTGTGATATATATATATATATATATATATATATCACACGAAAATATATATAAGTGTGTGTGTGTGTGTGTGTGTGTATACTGTTAAATATAAGAGACAATGATTGTCTATTATGTTTAATAATGAGCCGTTCTAAACGTCGTATTTTGGCTTTAATTTCAGTTGAAAATAAAGACTAAAATTCTCCAACATTTGGATAATTTTTATTCATTTGGTTCTAAGCTTTCAGCTCACTTGAGACATCTTCAGAGAGGTTATTAAGATGGTAACAACATAACATCCACCATTACCGACGATTTTATTTTGTGTAGACGTAAAACACCGCTAGACAATGGCAATAGTTACCAAAAATAACAAACGCAGTTCGCAAATTTGCAATACGGTACGATGACGTCACACCGCGTGATAGCGCAAAATGACAACAGAACCATGTATTCATATATATATATACATATATATATATATATATATACATATATATATATAGCTCGTACGGATTTTTATTTTTCAAAAAATAAAAGCAAGAATAGATGCGTTTATTACCATCATTATTAACTATCTGATGAGAGATTAATCTTTCAATGTCGAAACAAAATCTACAATTTTGTAGAAGTTTGTAATTTTTCAAATGTTCTATCGTAATAATTATTAATAAATATTCATTGCTCTATTTTTCTGTTGAGCACCGTTTGAAATTAATGTTTTGAACATTGCAATTTTATTCTTCGTTCTCATTCATTTGGAGATATATTAAATTCTAATCAGTTAAACTCTCATTTTGAAAACTGCACCTGATAAAACGCATGAAACTCCGAGTTGTGTTATCGACGTAAAACAATATTTATATTTATTAATATAATATAATATATTATTAATATAATATAATATAGTTCTGTTCATATGTTTTTGTTGGGGCTCTCTCCACCTTTTCTAAGGAAATGAACTATTCTAATCACTCTATAAAATAGTAGTGATTATACCTCCAGGAAGGAAGTCGAGTAAGGAAGTCGAGTGAGTATTTCCGGTATTTGTCCGATAGTGTTCTACTAGTCAATCTATCACGTCTCTACGACGATACTGTATACTAATTACATTGTTCTGTATTCTACTAATCCTCACCTCTTGTAAATACTTCTCTTTCCTGTCAATACACTTACTTTTATACTATTACGTTGTTTTGTATTATTTCACATAATTCTGTTACCCGACGTAACAGTTTTATTAACACTTGAATAATAATACTATACATATGTGTACCCTCGTATTTATTAACTTACATCACTATATATATATATATATATATATATATATATATATATATATATATCGTAGCTTTTTATCTCGTTCAGATATGCCAGAAAATTTATTTATATAGAGGTTATGAAATTCGCCAAGACATCTGTCCAGTTTAGTTTTGATAACTTTATGTATAGGCAGATTGACGGGGTTTCTATGGGATCACCACTGAGCCATGCTTTGGCCAATATATTTGTAGGTTTCTATGAGGCATCCCACTTCACGCATAACAATAAGCCATCCATGTATCATCGGCATCTGGATGATACTTTTTGTTTGTTTAAAAGTGAAACTGTGGCTGACTCTTTTCTCACTATCTTGAACCAAGTACATCTGTCCTTAAAATTTACAGTAGAAAAGGAGTCCGAATGCTGTTTGTCATTTCTTGGCGTTTGTGTTCATCGGACTCCGTATGAATTTCAGCATCCCGTACTTCTCAAAGGTACGTTTTCAGGTTGTATACGCGGTGGGACTCATTTTGTCCAAGAAAGCGAAAAATTAATCTGGTTACACACAGGGCTCTTAAAATTTGCACGGAAATATTTTTGGATGTGGAATTAGATTTTATCCGCATAACTTTATCAACAAATGGATATCCAAGTGATATTGTGAATTGTGTAATGCGTGATGAAATTAAAAGTTTTTTCTAATGATAAGCCGTATATTGTGAAGAAATGCCCAGGTTATTCACAGCTTCCTTACATTGGTTCGCGTGGTGGCTAGGCAGATTACTACAGCTGTTCGCTCGTGTTATTTCTCTGCTCAAATTAGAGTTCATTTTGATACTCATTCTACTTTTCCATCTATGCGAAAAGACTTACTTCCTCCTCATCATATTTCATCTATTATTTACAATTTTATTTGAAGTTGTGATAGCGACTACATAGGAAGGATGTCGCAACGCTTAGATTTCAGAATTAAACAACATGTACCATGAAGAATTCTTAAACCGGAGGCTCGTACAAGTCAACTAGTTAACACTTCCGGGTAAGCAATCCCTGAATTCTGCTTATTAATAGTAGAAGTTGTGTGGTTGATTTCAGTGTGAACCATTTCTCTATTTTGTCTGGTTCAAACTCCCCATTTCACTTGCAGGCATTAGAAACATTATACATTAGATCTAGGAGGCCGTCTCTGTGTAAACAGAGAGATTGTCTACTTGGACTGCACATTATTACTATCTAGTACTTGCCTCCCCTTTTTTCTCTCCTTTCCATAATCTTTCATCTCATTTTTTAAATATTTTGAAAAAGATTAAATAAACACCCAGTTGAACCTGATGAGGTTTGAGAGTGAAACCGATCGGTCATTTTTCGTTGTCATATTTTTTATTTTCCATCATGAAAATGCCTGTAAGTACAAAATTTACTGTATTCTATGCCATTATAAGCTTTTGTACAACTATCAACTTATATAAATATTATATATATATACTCCCGATCAAAACAGTCATCTATCTATCTATCTATCTATCTATCTATCTATCTATCTATCTATCTATCTATCTATCCCACTGTTCATATCTATCTATCTATCTATCTATCCCACTGTTCATCTATCTATCTATCTATCTATCTATCTATCTATCTATCTATCTATCTATCTATCTATTATATTCTGTTTATAATCTATTTATCTCATTCCACTGAAGTTATCTATCTATCTATCTATCTATCTATCTATCTATCTATCTATCTATCTATCTATCTATCATATCTGTCTATCTATCTATCTATCTATCTATCTATCTATCTATCTATCTATCTATCCCTATCTATCCCACTATTCTATCTATCTATCTATCTATCTATCTATCTATCTATTATATTCTGTTTATAATCTATTTATCTCATTCCAATGAAGAGTTATCTATCTATCTATCTATCTATCTATCTATCTATCTATCTATCTATCTATTCTATTCTATTTCTAATCTTATTTATTCTGTTTATTAATCTATTTATCTATTCAATAATCTTATCTATCTATCTATCTATCTATCTATCTATCTATTATATTCTATTTATAATCTATTTATCTCATTCCAATGAAGAGTTATCTATCTATCTATCTATCTATCTATCTATCTATCTATCTATCTATCTATCTATCTATCTATCCCACTGTTTCTATCTATCTATCTATCTATCTATCTATCTATCTATCTATCTATCTATTATATTCTGTTTATAATCTATTTATCTCATTCCAATGAAGAGTTATCTATCTATCTATCTATCTATCTATCTATCTATCTATCTATCTATCTATCTATCTATCTACTCTCCTGATCAAAAATTTAAGACCACTTAAAAAACTTTAAAACGTAATTTTTTTATAGATAGATTTTAAACTCCTACCACTTAAGGTTACCAATACTACAATCTAAAAGGTTATGGAAACAAAAAGCTACATTCCAAACATTTTATTTAGAAATTTACATTTTTATAAAATGAGGCGATTTACACATGATCAAAATTATAAGACCAGAGACAAAAGTTCTACGAAATTGTACAAAGAGTGTATGAATACATTCAACAACCAAATTTAATAATGAGTTCTACCTCCACTGCTTTTGATGACTTCAAAAATTCTGTCGGGCATGCTAGAAATAAGCGTTTCTATTAAGGTGCAGGGGATGCTGCTCCAGCTTCTGAAGATGGCTTTACAAAGTTCATTTTTGTCGAATATTGTTTGCCATTTCGATAAACATCTCTTGTCATCCATCCCCAAACATTTTCAATTGGGTTCAAGTCCAGTGAGCATGCAGGATGTTTCAAGAGATGGACCCCATTTTCTTGTAGAAAGGTCAAGGTCCGTCTTGCAGCGTGGATTGCAGTATTATCCTGTTGGAATAACCATCCATCCCCCACAAACGATGGTCCTCCGTCATCAAAGATGCTTTTTGTAGCATGCTAACATAACCAGCCGCTGTCTGACGAGCCGGCACCACCTGGAGCTCCATCGTCCCTCTGTAAGAAAAAACACCCCATACCATTAGGGACCCTCCACCACTATGACGTGTGGAGAAAATTTCAGGAGGCATGTTTTTGTTATGCCAATATTGTTGGAAGCCATCAGGACCATCTAGATTGAATTTTTTCTAATCAGAAAACAGAAATTTCTTCCACTTCTCAACGTCCCATGTTTGGTATTTACGACCAGACTTTAAGCGGTCCACCTTGTGACATGGAAGCAGCCAAGGAATTCGTTTGCACTTTTTATTTACCATGCCTTTTTGTCGTAAGTGTCGTCTGATGGTTACTGGACTGCAATCAGCATCTGTGACCGCCTTAATTTGACTAGAAGAAAGTCTCCCGTCTTTCATAACAACCCATCTTTTTCTCCTACTCAATGCAGAAGAAATGTTTGGGGGCCTACCAGAGGATTTTGCTTTTCCATAATTCTCACTGTTCTTTAGAAAGTTGCAAATCACAGTTTTACTGTGATTTACCTTAGCTGCGATCGCCCGCTGTGACAAACCTTGCTTATGGAATTCTAGAATTAGAGAACGCTCAACTTCGGTAAGTTTGCTTGCTTTAGGCATGGTAACACCTTTATGCAGTGATTGCTAATCTCTAACTGAACTAAAAACATTGGAATTACCATAGATCTAACAATTTATACCCCTGGTCTTATAATTTTTGATCATGTGTAAATCGCCTCATTTTATAAAAATGTAAATTTCTAAATAAAATGTTTGGAATGTAGCTTTTTGTTTCCGTAACCTTTTAGATAGTAATATTGGTAACCTTAAGTGGGAAGAGTTTAAAATCTATCCGTAAAAAAAACTTTTTTTTAAAGATTTTTAAGTGGTCCTAAATTTGTGATCGGGAGTATACATATATATATATATATATATATATATATATATATATATATATATATATATATACAAGTGAATAAGGAACGAAGAAAATATTAACAACGTTGAAAACATTAATTTAAAACTGTGCTCAATATAAAATAGAGCTATGAATATTTATTATAAATTATAGTTTAGAACAGGCACAAATGATTCAAATTTTAATTTACAACTAACAACTCTGATTTCCTATTTTCTACCCCATTTCTACCCCATTTCTACCCCATTTCTACCCCATTTACTTCTCACACATAATTCGCCAATATAAGGTAAATAATTTTAGTGTTAAAGCACACTACCTAAAGACTCATAGTACTTTGAATGTCGAAACCAAATGTACACTTTGTAGTCGATGATAATTTGTACATGCTCTAAACTATAATTTATAATATATATATATATATATATATATATATATATATATATATATAGATATATCACTGAAATATTTCGTTAATCTATTTCGTTAATCTTCGTTAAGAAGATTAACGAAACTGGTTAGAAACAACCGACATTTGAAATGATTTGTGTGAACATTATTTTTGATCGATACTCGTATTTAAGTAGATATTCTGTTTTATGTTACGGAAATTAACGAATTTTAACGAAACTTGGTTATAAACAACCGACAATTTGAAATGATTTGTGTGAACATTATTTTTGATCGATACTCGTATTTAAGTAGATATTCTGTTTTATGTTACGGAAATTAACGAAGATTAACGAAACTTGGTTATAAACAACCGACATTTGAAATGATTTGTGTGAACATTATTTTTGATCGATACTCGTATTTAAGTATATATTTTGGTTATAATCAAACAGTATTATATATATTTTTTTAATCATATCACCCCGAGCAAGGCGGTAACGCCACTGATGTGCAGGGGGCTACGTAAGAGTGAAAAGATTAGAAGAGAGAAAGTCGGAAACCACATCCTAAACAGGGAACAAGGGATGAGCCTCTACACCTGTTCAATAGACGTGGGTGGAGTGTGAACCGGGCGCTAATTTAGACTATCTACTCCAATTGAAAAAAAGAAAGAAAAGTGAGAAGATTGGAAAAGAGAAAGCCGGAAACCACATCCTAAACAGGGAACAAGGGATGAGCCTCTACACCTGTTCAATAGACGTGGGTGGAGTGTGAACCGGGCGATAGTTTAGTCTATCTACTCTAATATATTTATTTCTACCGGCCTGATTATTTTACGATAAATTTTTGTTACGAAAATGTGTGTCATTCGGCAGGATTCTAACCTGCGACACTTATCCAGATAGGGGAAGTCCCCATGTGATCTGACGCGTCTTAAACCTCTCGACCACGAGTGACGATCAGTCCAAACGTAGTCAATTGTGTTATGTACTTTCTTTCATTTCCTTGTAACGTGTGTTGTCTTAATTACTTTTATATATGTCGTTTTTTTTTTCTTTTCCTCTTTAGCCAGCTTTCCCTGACAATCCGTTTAGGTGAAACCTATGTAGATTCGTCTCGCCCATTAAGTGCTATATATATATATATATATATATATATAAATTAAAAAAGGATTAAAATTAAAATTTATCTTTTTCTTTTTTCTTTTCTTTTTTTCCTTTTTTCTTTTTTTAATTTTAATTTCTTTGCAAATCTATTTAAAAAAAGAAAATTAGACTGATTTTTCTCCAGTTTCTGAAAGGATTTTTCTGTTGCTGAGGTGATGTGTTATCCCCCGTGGGGATCTTCATATCGAAATGATCATCCAACATCATTGAATTAATCCTTTTTTAAGTTATATTTACTCTGTCATATTTTATCACATGGAGCTCTCTTCCTGTATCATTTTTTAATATTAAAATAAAATTTTTAATATTAATTAGGATCGGGTCTTTGGAATTTACCTTCCTGCTTTTTCCACTTGGATTAAAGTACCTGAATTAATATATATATAGTCATCCGTCTGCAGACAGATCTGTTTCGCTGTATCACAGCTCATCAGTACGGTTAGACTCCGATTTTAACCCAGGATTGAAACCCAACCGAAATGGCGTCAGTCGGCGATTCTACTTCTGGGCTATGGGCGCTCGGTAGAAAAAGGCATACTTTTTAGCATGTATATTATCATTATACACGCCCAATAGCGACGTATGGGTTTCTTAGATAGAAAAGTTTCTGTTGAAATATAGGTGACAGGCGTGTGTATTTGATTTTTAGGTTAACGAAGACGTTCGACAGTTTTACTCAACTGGCTAATAATTTATAGATATTGACTGAAGCAAAGATAAATATGTAGATATTTTTCAGTATTTTCTTAAGCGTACAAAAAAAAATATCTTCTTCTTGGGCTCGATAAAGACTGGACAGCAGCAGCAGTCCTTGTATTTTATTTCTCAATGAAGCAATAAACATACTCCCCGATATTGGCATAAACTTCGCAGCTGGAACGAACGATTCTGTAGCCAACATCTGAAATAAATAAGCCGTAAAATTCGAGGTAATATAGATATGAACTGACAGTGACAGATAGATAGATAGATAGATAGATAGATAGATAGATAGATAGATAGATAGATAGATAGATAAGAACAGACGTGTGTGTGTTCTGGCTATTGGGCGTGTATAATGATAATATACATGCTAAAAGGTATACCTTCCTCTACCGAGCGCCCATAGCCCAGAGGTAGAATCGCCGACTGACGCCATTTCGGTCGGGTTTCAATCCTGGGTTAAAATCGTACTGATGAGCTGTGATACAGCGAAACAGATCTGTCTTCAGACGGATGACTATATATATATATATATATATATATATATATATATAAAGAGTAAGAGAGAAACGTAAGAAAAGGCTGATATAGATAAATAGATAGATAGCTAGATATATAGATAGATATGAACGAAGTTGGAGGGAGGTATATAGAACAAAACAGCATGATACATATGTGTGTGTGTGTGTGTGTGTGTGTGTGTGTGTGTGTGTGTGTGTGTGTGATACTGAGAGAGAATGAGGGTGATCTGAATAGACACTAATAGATAGATAGATAGATAGATAGATAGATATGAACAGACATAGATAGATAGATAGATAGATAGATAGATAGATAGATAGATAGATAGATAGATAGATATATCCTTGAACAAATTAACTGAATTAAAACGAATAATGCCTTTCTGAGATCATTTACACTTTCCCTGATCACGTATACGTCGTCTTTTGACGTTGTTTTTCTCTTCCGACAGCATTATCCTTTACGATTTGGATAAACATAGATAGATAGATAGATAGATAGATAGATAGATCATGAACTGACTGAGATAGATAGATAGATAGATAGATAGATAGATAGATAGATAGATAGATAGATAGATAGATAGATAGATAAAGAAAGACTGAGATAGACAATAATGAGAGACTGGGATAGATAGATAGATAGATAGATAGATAGATAGATAGATAGATAGATAGATAGATAGATAGATATGAACAGACTGAGATAGATAGATAGATAGATAGATAGATAGATAGATAGATAGATAGATAGATAGATAGATAGATAGATAGATACGAACAGATTGAGATAGATAGATAGATAGATAGATAGATAGATAGATAGATCATGAACTGACTGAGATAGATAGATAGATAGATAGATAGATAGATAGATAGATAAAGAAAGACTGAGATAGACAATAATGAGAGACTGGGATAGATAGATAGATAGATAGATAGATAGATAGATAGATAGATAGATAGATAGATAGATAGATAACACTTCATTGGAATGAGATAAATAGATTATAAACAGAATATAATAGATAGATAGATAGATAGATAGATAGATAGATAGATAGATAGATGCGAAAATGAATAGGAAATGCCTTTGTGCAATGCGAAGGAAGAATATTCCAACCGTTCTGTCATAAGTTGAAAATATTCTTAATATGAATCGATGAATTAAGTCTTTGCCACAAAAGAAAATTCTAGACGGCGTCCTGTAAGGAAGGCAAAATGTTTTTTCTTTTCTTCTTTTTTTTCATGAAATGTTCAACCGGTGAAATTTAGCGCATGCGTACACGCCGAAACTCACCAAAGCAATATCTACGTGTTTTGCTTCGTTCCACTTTGTGGATCACTTAAGAAAATGTGTTTTTTCACCGCACACACACACACATACACACACACATATTAGTTATTTTTAGTTTTGTGTATATTATTGTGTTTATATCTAGACTCTTACATTTGTGTGTTTCTGTTCATTTTTTTTTTTTTTTTGTGAGTTCATATTTATTTCCTTTTTGTCCTTGTATAAATAAGGGAGAGAGTCCTGGATTGTTATGTGATGTCAGTACTTCAATATGGAAGTGAATGCTGGACAATATTATCAAAGATGAAGGAAAAACCTGAAGCAACTGAAATGTGGTTCTACAGAAGGATGCTACGGATATTATGGATCGAGCATTTGAGCAATGATGAGGTGTTGGAAAGAATAGCAACGATAAGGAGATTAATAGTGAGCATCAGGAAGAGACAACTGAAGTTTCTGGGACATGCAATGAGAAAGGAGGGCTTGGAGAACCTGATACTGACAGGCCAGATAGAGAGAAAAGGAGACAGAGGAAAGCAGCGGATAACATATTTGACAGGCCTGAGCAGCTGGATGACAGAACGGGGGTTTCGTGGTGTAACAGGAGAAAGCGTGCTAAGAGCCACTAGAGATAGGGAGATGTGGAAAGCCATGATCGCCTACGCCTTGAAAGGTTAAGGCACATAGAAGAAGAAGAAGAAGAAGAAGAACAAGAAGAAGAACAAGAACAAGAACAAGAAGAAGAAGAAGATATATTGTCTTTACTTAAGGATATTTTGTATATCTGTGGCTTGGAGTATGTGTTCTTTCATATTTGTGACATTTCCGGTATGGTCGATGCTTCCGTGTTAAACAGTATATACCTCTACCCTTCACCTCATCTCAATACTTCCGCTCTCTGCTAACCTAAAATATTTTCTAATATTCTAAGTTAAATTAAACTATTTGATTTTTCTAGTCTGATGAAACAGCTTGCATTTTTACTACTGCTGATATAATTTCTACATTTATAACCGTTTAATTAGGTGTTGATTTTTCTTCTCTACATATTATATTGCTCTGGATAATATTTATTGAGCTCCTTTTTTTATTTGTTTAATATTTTATATTAATGTACGTTGTGGTTCTGTGGATATTAGCTCGTAACAAGAAATCAGGGAGCCGAGTTCGAATTCCAGTTGAATTCATTACATTCACTTACGCGTAAATACCCTTCAGGGTATTAGTCTGTCTCTTGGCTCAATTATGGGTTAAATAACAGGACAGATCGGATTTTATAGACTTAGCTGGTAACTGTAGCAGAAAGTAATGGCAACCTACTGCGGGATAATCTTCTGCCCAGTCAGTCATGTTTCTTCCGAGGCATGATCGCCTAAGCGTGTATCACATATGGCACTTAACTGACTGACTGAAGATAATAGTTGGAAACATGATTAAAGTTTCTAAAGTGGGGGATTGGTTTTATATTGTTGCGAAGTAATAAACTGATCCCCCACTAATTACTACTTAATAATATACATCTCTTCTCCCTCAAGCTATGAGTCAAATAACAGGACAGATTGGGTTCTACAGCCTTGGCTGGCAAGCAGTCTACCGCAGAAAGCAATGGCAACCTACTGCGGGATAATCTTCTGCCCAGTCAGTCATGTCTCTTTGGAGACATGTTCGTCCAAGCGTGTATCACGTATGGCACTTAACTGACTGAATATTTTATATTAATTAGATAATTATTTTTATTATCCTCTCTGTTTTCACGAGTTTGTCATTCGGGTTTCATTCCTGGGTAAAAAAAACAATCGGATGTACGGATGACTATATATATATATATTGCCGGCTATAATTATTAGGAATCCCCAGTTTTTTAAAAGAAATTATGTATTTCATACTATTTTAGTATTTATTGCCAAGTGGATAATTTTAAATGAAAATAGAATGGTTCCTTTGTTAATACTGTACAATCACAAGTCCATCAAATAAACTGTTCTGGTGTCCAGTTTTTGTGCTCTCTTCCCTATGCTAGTCTCTTCTTCTTATTGGCTGGCCAAAGTAAAGGCTTCCTGGCTGCCTTGTAAAATTTTGCAAAGTAATAACAAGAAAAAGAACCATTCTATTTTCATTTAGAATTATCCACTTGGCAATGAATATTAAAAATAATATGAAATACATCATTTCTTTTTAAAAACCGGGGTAGCCTAATAATTATGGCCGGTAGTTTATATATATATATATATATAGCAAATCTACAGGGTGCGACGGGTAAAATATCGCTATTTGACTTGTAAAATTTTGCAAAGTAATAATAACAAAGGGTCCATTCTATTTTTATTTAGATTATCCACATGGCAATAAATATTTAAAAATATGAAATATATAATTTCTTTTTCAAACCCGAGTGGTTTAATAATTATGGTCAGTAGACCGAGGTCGGTCTGAAATATATATATATATATATAATAGAAATAAATAAATACTGTCAAAAAAACACATTTTTAAACTTACAACTTTTTAGTAGTTTTTTCTATATATATTAAGCCAGTATACGTGGATCATCATTATGCTATATATATATATATATATATATATATAAATTTATCGTTATACTCGTTTCAAAAAACCCTCCGAGCACATACGCAGAAGGAAAAAATCATGATAAAAAAAGAACGAGCTAAGCACTTGAACATCAGTCAAATTACGCAGCCCAAAGAAAAAAAAAACCGAGACGAGTAACTTAAAACAAAAAGCGCTCAATACGCAAGTAGAGCAAACAAAGTAAATAACTAACCTAGGGAGCCAACATACTTTATATATAAGTATTGTATATATATATATAAAATTTAATATTTGGATCAGAACATGTGAAGAACTACTAGAAAATTGTACATATGTTTCGATACTGAAAAAACAATGTCTCATCATGTAGTTAGTAATTATGGTCATAAATACTTTATATAATTTCATATTTATGAAACATAATTTTACTTTACGTTTTTGGAATGTTTTCTTGCAAGTTACAAGTTATTATGTTATTATTAAATGATGTATTTGTTATATATATATATATATATATATATATATATACTACCGCCATAATTATTATTTGTTAGTAATGATGGTCAAAAATACTTTATATAAATTCATATTTATAAAACATAATTTTACTTTCCGTTTTTTTTAATGTTTTTCTTGCAAGTTAAAAGTCATTTTGTTATTATTAAATGATATATATATATATATATATATATATATATATATCCACTACCGGCCATAATTATTATTAGTTAGTAATGATGCTCATAAAGGCTATATATATATATATATATATATATATATATATATATATATATATATATATATATATATCCACTACCGGCCATAATTATTATTAGTTAGTAATGATGGTCATAAAGGCTTTATATAAATTCATAGTTATGAAGCATAAATTTACTTTCCGTTTTTGGGATGTTTTCTTGCAAGTTAAAAGGTTTAATAAAGAAAAAGGAAAAAGATATGAAAAAGAAAAGAAATCAAGAAAAGGAAAAGAAAGAGGAAAGAAAGAAAAGCCAAGAAGTAAACAAAGAAAGTATAAGAAATACAACAGAGAAAATAGAGAGAAAAAGGCAAAATATGAAAAGTATCAGATAAATTTACAAAGAGACGAAAAGGAGAGTAAAGAAAACGCAAATGAGAAGATGTTAGGAAATGCTTGAGCCAATAAAAAATCATTTCAGGACGTAGGCGATCATGGCTTTCCACGTCTACATATCCCTGGTGGCACTTAGCACGATTTCTCCTGTTACACCACACAACCCCTGTACTGTCATCCACCTGCTCAAGCCCATAAATCTACAACCATAAATGTATAAAAACTAGCATGGCCACAAAATGAGGGATCAGTTTATATATTGATCATAATGTAGATTTGATCCCCCATTTTATATCCACATTATAATTTCTTATAAACAGCATATATCTTCTTCTTCTATGTGCCCTGTCCTTTCAGGACGTAAGTGATCATGGCTTTCCACGTCTCCCTATCCCTGGTGGCTCTTAGCACGATTTCTCCTGTTACACCATGCAACCCCCTTACTGTCATCCACCTGCTCAAGCCCATAAATTTACAATATAAATGTATAAAAACTAGCATGGCCACAAAATGAGGGATCAGTTTATATATT
This sequence comes from Ascarosepion bandense, assembly GCA_037127315.1. Lineage (NCBI taxonomy): Eukaryota > Metazoa > Mollusca > Cephalopoda > Sepiida > Sepiidae > Ascarosepion > Ascarosepion bandense. The sequence continues at coordinate 1,001,456 of JBBBDQ010002429.1, forward strand.
GATTATAATGTATATTTGATCCCCCAATTTATACCCACATTATAATTTCTTATAAACAGTTGACATATATATTCTTCTTCTATGTGAACTGTCCCTTCAGGACGTAGGCGATCATGGCTTTCCACGTCTCCCTATCCCTGGTGGCTCTTAGCACGCTTTCTCCTGTTACACTATACAACCCCCGATCTGTCATCCACCTGCTTCGGTCTTCAAATATGCTATCCGCTGCTTTCCCCTGTCTCTTTTGGCCTGTTAGTGTCAGGTCTGTCTGTCTATCTGGCCTGTTAGTGTCAGGTTCCTCAAGCCTTTCTTCCTCATTGCAGGTCCCATAAACTTTAGTTGTCTTTTCCTTATGTTCAATATTAATTTCTTTTTCGTTTCCATCCTTTCCAAAACCTCATCATTGCTCACATGCTCGATCCACGATATCCGCAGCATCCTTCGTTAGAACCACATTTCATTTCCTTCAAGTTTTTCTTTCATCTTTGATGATACTGTCTAGCATTCAATGCCATATTGAAAAACTGACATCACATAGCAATCCAGTACTTTTTGCTTTGTTTCTAGCAAAATTTTCCTGTCTCTTAATACTCTACTTAGCTTCTGGAACGTGTCCTTTACCATGCCAATTCGCCTTCGGATGTCTGTGTTCCACTTTCTGTTTTCTGTTATAACACTTTCCAGATATTCAAACTTCTGTACCTGCTTGATTTTAGTATCCCCATTTGTATTTGGCATTTTGGGCTGTTCTTTTAGTTGATGATCGGTTTTCTTGCAGTTTATTTGTAGTCCTTTCCTGTTACTCTCTTCAGCTACCTTCTGTAGAAAGTCTTGTAGTTTTCTTTCCGTGTCTGCTACCTGCACTGTATCATCTTCAATGATATTTTCCAGCATTCACTGCCATATTGAAGAACTGATATCACATAGCAATCTAGTACTCTCGTCTTTGTTTCTAGTAAAAGTTTTCTGTCTCTTAATACTTTACTCAGCTTCTGGCTGGAACGCGTCCTTTGCCATGCCAATTCCCTTCCGGATCTCTGTGTTGCATTTTCCGTCTTCTGTTATAACACTTCCCAGGTATTTAAACTTCTGTTCCTGCTTGATTTTATTATCCTCCCCCTGTATTTTCTATTTTGGGCTGCTCTTTTTGCTGATGACCATGCATTCGGTTTTCTTGCAGTTTATTTGTAGTCCTTTCTTGTTACTCTTTTCAGCTACATTCTGTAGGGTGTCTTGACTGAATCTAAATGACAATAATAACCGTAATTCTAATGCTGATCGTAATTTGTCCAACAGAAATAATTTTTGCAATTGTAGAAATCCTGACGAATGCCCCGTATCTAACACTTGTTTAACAAAATCGCTTGTGATTATGTGTTTTGTCTCATCAGTAGAAATTGCAAGGATTACTAAAATGTACATTGGTAGTACAAAGAACCAATTCAAAAATCGGTTTTGATAATCATCTTTCATCCTTCACGAATACGGACAAACGAAATATGATTTCACTTTCTAAATATTTTTGGAAGTTAAATGAAGAAAATAAAAAAATCCGAAGTTGAATGGAAAATTCTCAAAGAAGCTAGAATCTCTAGATCGTTGAGCGAACCACGCTTCTTCTGCCTGTAAGAGATAATGCGAATTATTAAGTTTCTTAATAGTGACTTTTCTATAAAACAAAGATATGAAAATACAGTAAGTTGTAATCATATTAAAGTATTAACTTTACAATCCTGCTAAAATACGCCAACTGATAATCTCTCTTCTTATGTTATATCATCTTTTTATTTACATTATATTACCATTTGTCGTTATCTATCTTAGTTTTGCGTATTATATTTTGTTCAGTATTAATGATAATATATTTAGCCATGTATTAATTTTTTATATTTATTATTTCTTTCTCTTGATGTACTGATAGTAGTTCTAATTTAATACTGATACATATATAGTCATCCGCAGACAGATCTGTTTCGCTGTATCACAGCTTATCAGTACGGTTAGACTCCGATTGCTTTTTAACCCAGGATTGAAACCCGACCGAATTGGCGCCAGTCAGCGATTCTACTTCTGGGCTATGGGCGTTCGGTAGAAGAAGGCAGATTTTTTAGCGCGTATATTATCATTGTATATGCCCAATAGCTGGATTGCTCTAATTCATTATTGAATGAGCAATGCGTATATGCCAGAGTAGCTACTGTTTCTTTCCAAAGTCTCCCATTCTTCCAGAGTGCTCAATCAGGGTGTGAGAGCGTAAATTATATATATATATATATATATATATATATATATATATATATATATATAAGTATTAAATTAAAACTACGAGGGTCATTCAATAAATAAGGTGAATTTTTCGGTATAAGGACTTCTGATACAGATGGCAAGCTTACTTTTTTTTTCCTTCACTTCTTTTTACAAAGGGATTTAATTTTTTTTGCAGATTGAAAAAAACTTTGAGAGTTTTGGAGATTAACAAAAATGTCCGACCAAGAATCATGCTCCAGGATTGAACAGAGGTCAGTTATCAAGTTTTGGTTGCTGTAGGGTGCAAGCCAGTTTAAATTCATACGAAAATGTCAACTGTGTATGGTGCCACATGTTTCAGCCAAAAAATGTATGCAAGTGAGCTAAATTGTTTAAATTGTTTTTCCCTTGAACGCGTTTTCGAGAAGCACGAAGTTTGAAAGTGACCATGAAGTCAAAAGTGCTGTGAGCGATTGGCTGAGACATCAGTCCAAAGATTTGGCTGAGGGAATACGGAAGCTTGTGTACAGATGGGTAAATTGTGGGACACTGCTGGGAGACTACGTTGAAAAATAAGAAAAAAGTAGGCTTCTATCTGTATTAGAAGTCCTTAGACCGAAGAATTCGCGTTATTTATTGAATGACCCTCGTACTATCAGTACATAAAGAAAAAATATATAAAGTATAATCTAAACTTGTTTATAAATAGAACTTTGTCTGTGTGTGTATGTGTGTGTGTGTGTGTGTGTGTCTGCGTGTGTGTGTGTTCGTTATCTGAAACGGCTGAACCGATTTTCTTGAATATTTACACAGTTGTACTATAAGCGTCTGCGAGTGTTTTTAGCGAGGATTTGTGTCGAGGTACTCCCGATAAATATCGAAAATCGAAAAAATCGGGTTATAGAAGGAGTGGTCCGATTTTAATCAAATTTGATGCATTCATAGACAAAGACATATTCAGAAGTCTTAGGGTTGCAGTTCTTACAATAGTGCAAAAAATCGATGTATATATATATATATATATATATATATATATATATATATATATAAAAGGCAAGATGTTTGTGTGTGCGTCTGTTTATCTGCCTGTATGTCTCTATTTTTTCAGCCCTCTTATTTTAGTTTTTGCTTCGTGTTTGGCTCTAAGTAAGTATAATTGTAGTTCTTAGTCTCAGCCATGATACCATTTACTCAGAGGACTTATTTAGCCTTCAAAATTCAGCTTATTTGATATCGATACCAGGAAATCAAAATTTGACTTACATCCATTTATTTTTCTTTCAGTCTACAGTTTCGCTTTAACTGGAAACAACTATTGCTTTTTAGTCTTTCGTGCCAACGTCCAAAGAGTTTGAGCTCCAGAACCATGGATTAGTTTTAAAGTTTTCATTACACCCGAGCAACGCCGGGCTATACTGCTAGTTAATAATAAATATTCATTGCGCTATTGTTATATTGAGTACTATTTTAAATTAATGTTTTGAACGTTGCAATTATTTTCTTCGTTCCTGATTCATTTGTGTATATATATATATATATATATATATACATGTGTGTGTGTGTGTGTGTGTGTGTGTGTGTGTGTGTGTTAGTGTGGAATGTGAACAAATCACTTGTTAAAGATCTATCAAAACTGATTTTTAGTATGTAGCCTGTCATTTTTAAAGTTTTTTTTGTAAAAAATGGCTTTGAGTTTATGCCTATGATTGAAAACATGAAATCTCAGTTGTCATTTTCAGAACGAAGAAATCACTTCAAGATCATTAACTTTTTTAAAATTATAGTTTCCTTTACAGATATGTGTGTATGTGTGTGTGTTGATGTGTGTGTATGTGTATGTGTGTATGTGTGTGTATATTCGTGTGTGTGTGTATGCGTGTGCATGTGTGTATGCGCGTGTCACTCTTATTAGCATGTAAGATAACACAATGACGCTGATAAATATATGGCTTTGAAAATAATTTTTCTATTTATTCCGAAATCAACACAGCAATCAAGTATTGATCTTCGTTCTCAGGTAACAGTTGCCTTTCATCTTTTTTCGCCATTTCACGCGTATAGATTCTAGTTTCCCAACCTCCGATCAGCCAACCGACAACCCATTGAGTAATTTCCTTTTGAGTAACGTCGGAAAAAAAACTTGACAGTATGTCATCGAATACCAAAAACGCCAAAGAATGGTACTTCCTTCCAGAAAGTTTTAATGCATTCTTCTCATAGACAGCACTTAATAATATGGACTGTGTGCCTTGAAAAGTAATATTCTTTTCAAGAACAAGAATAGCACCCATCTCAGCCACCAAATTCTGACTAAGTCGATATCGATCATTTCACACTAATACTCTTGGAAAATGCATTGATGGAGCATTGCTTACACGTCTGGCCGTCCTAATCCTCACTGTCAAGCGCTTGTGAGTGATTAATTATTTACCCAAGTTGAAACTCTTTTCTCCAGACAAAACGTTGCTTGCGTGCCACTACTATATCTCGACTACTATTCTGGTAGATGTTCGGGTGGTATAAATTTTTTAATTGGCTATTACGACGTGGGTTAACGGTTAACAATCTTATCTCTTACGACTAAATAAATGACTTTGATCCTCACTTGGTTCCTAATATATCTGGCCTTGTATCACAATGGTAGTAACCTTTGTAAATAGCTATCAGTCAGTCAGTAAAGTGCCATACGTGATACATGCTTGGGCGATCATGTCTCGAAAGAAATATGACTGACTGGGCAGAAGATTATCCCGCAGTAGGTTGCCATTGCTTTCTGCGGTAAACTGGTTGCCGACCAAGGCTATAGAACCCAATCTGTCCTGCTATTTAACCCATAACTGGAATGAAGAGACGGATTAAAACCTTTCCCAAGGGTATTTGCGCGTAAGTGAATAAAATGGATTCAACTGGAATTCAAACTCGGCTCCCCGGTTTCTCGTTCCGAGCCGATATCCACTGTACCACAACGCACATACATTTTTTAATTACACCAGTTCAGACCTGAACATATAGACACTACCATGCCATATTCACTGATTTTCTGCAGACAGGTGGTTTTGTGAAACAAACGATAGATAGATAGATAGATAGATAGATAGATAGATAGATAGATAGATAGATAAGTTACATTCCTTAAATCTACCCAGACCTTCGCCGCTAGGACCCGCAATCCAAAATGCACGATGTTAATCCCGCGCCAATTGCTTTCGCGTTCTTTTGACAAAACGCAAGCTTTACTCAGGCACCTTCTTTTCAAGAACTGTTGCTTTTTAGAATGGACTCCTCAGGGAATGCTTCCCTGACAACTAAAATCTTTGCTTCTTTATGTCAAGGTACAATTAATATCCATCGTGGTCGCAACACATTTACTTTATCTCTCGTACTATCTCACTCATTAACACTTTACCTTGAGGGGCTCTTAGGCCTTGTATTTGATGAACAATAAGTAAATAAAAAAGAAATTTCTTTGAATAATGAAACTGCTTCATCTTCATTCATTAACTCTCTTCGCTAGATCAATTAAGAATAAATAAAAAAATCTCCATTTAACTGTCTTCGTTTTAATATTTATTGATTAGCAAACATCAATAAAAATTATATTGGAATAATAATGACCTTTTTTTCTTTTTCCAGGTGAGTGAATCTCTAATTCAGTTCCCGTAATACAGGTAATCTTCAATATGTAATTAATTTAATTATATGATATGTGAGTATAAAAAGATACGTGAGTATAGTGTGATATGTGAGTATAAAAAGATACGTGAGTATAATGTGATATGTGAGTATAAAAAGATACGTGTGTATAATGTGATATGTGAGCATAAAAAGATTCGTGAGTATAATGTGATATGTGAGTATAAAAAGATACGTGAGTATAATTTGATATGTGAGTATAAACAGATACGTGAGTATAATGTGATATGTGAGTATAAAGATACGTGAGTATAATGTGATATGTGAGCATAAAAAGATACGTGAGTATAATGTGATATGTGAGCATAAAAAGATACGTGAGTATAATGTGATATGTGAGTATAAAAAGATACGTGAGTATAATGTGATATGTGAGTATAAAAAGATACGTGAGTATAATGTGATATGTGAGCATAAAAAGATACGTGAGTATAATGTGATATGTGAGTATAAAAAGATACGTGAGTATCATGTGATATGTGAGCATAAACAGGTACTGAGTATAATGTGATATGTGAGTATAAAAAGATACGTGAGTATAATGTGATATGTGAGTATAAAAAGATACGTGAGTATAATGTGATATGTGAGTATAAAAAGATACGTGAGTATAATGTGATATGTGAGCATAAAAGATACGTGAGTATAATGTGATATGTGAGCATAAAAAGATTCACGTGAGTATAATGTGATATGTGAGCATAAAAAGATACGTGAGTATAATGTGATATGTGAGTATAAAAAGATACGTGAGTATAATGTGATATGTGAGTATAAAAAGATACGTGAGTATAATGTGATATGTGAGCATAAAAAGATACGTGAGTATAATGTGATATGTGAGTATAAAAAGATACGTGAGTATAATGTGATATGTGAGCATAAAAAGATACGTGAGTATAATGTGATATGTGAGTATAAACAGATACGTGAGTATAATGTGATATGTGAGTATAAAAAGATACGTGAGTATAATGTGATATGTGAGCATAAAAAGATACGTGAGTATAATGTGATATGTGAGCATAAAAAGATTCGTGAGTATAATGTGATATGTGAGCATAAAGATACGTGAGTATAATGTGATATGTGAGTATAAAAAGATGCATTAGGTATAATGTGATATGTGAGCATAAAAAGATACGTGAGTATAATGTGATATATGAGCATAAAAAGATGCGTGAGTATAATGTGATATGTGAGTATAAAAAGATACACGTGAGTATAATGTGATATGTGAGCATAAAAAGATACGTGAGTATAATGTGATATGTGAGCATAAAAAGATACGTGAGTATAATGTGATATGTGAGCATAAAAAGATGCGTGAGTATAATGTGATATGTGAGTATAAAAAGATACGTGAGTATAATGTGATATGTGAGCATAAAAAGATACGTGAGTATAATGTGATATGTGAGCATAAAAAGATACGTGAGTATAATGTGATATGTGAGCATAAAAAGATACGTGAGTATAATGTGATATGTGAGCATAAAATGATGCGTGAGTATAATGTGATATGTGAGCATAAAAAGATGCGTGAGTATAATGTGATATGGGAGTATGAGTATAATGTGATATGTGAGCATAAAAAGATACGTGAGTATAATGTGATATGTGAGTATAAAAAGATACGTGAGTATCATGTGATATGTGAGTATAAAAAGATACGTGAGTATAATGTGATATGTGAGCATAAAAAGATACTGCGTGAGTATAATGTGATATGTGAGTATAAAAAGATACGTGAGTATCATGTGATAATAATAGTATAATGTGATATGTGAGTATTTTATGACATGCAGCTGACGATTGCTACAAAGTATTTTATTAAATTTTTGCTAAATACCTCGCTATTGTCTCACAAATGAACTGAGTTCAGACAGCCTCGGTATTGTCTCTCTGATGAACCAAGCCCAGACAGCCTAACCATTGTCTCCCTAATGAACTGAGCCCAGACAGTCTCGGTATTGTCTCTCTTTTCATGGGCGTTATAGGAAGATAAACACGTCGTATTAAACGGTAAAACAGCTTAGTCTGACCCTGATGATGAACGATGACGTTCGAAAGTACTCTGTTAACACATGGACAATATTTGTATAAATATAACTTGGAAATAAAAAACCTCATTGAAAATATGAGAAACTACAAAAGAAAATTTGCAAGACCAAGTTGTCTCTATCGTTTAATACAACGTGTTTAAAAGAAAGGATGCTGCTAAAATATATGTACTTTATATATATATATATATATATATATATATATATATATATATATATATATATATATATATTAATTCAGATACTTTAATCCAAGTGAAAAAAGCAGGAAGGTAAATTCCAAAAACCCGATCCTAATTAATATTAAAAATTTATCATTTTTTAATGATACAGGAAGAGAGCTCCATATATTACAGAGCAAATGTAAATTAAAAAAGGATTAATTCAATGATGTTGAATGACCATTTCGATGTGAAAATCCCCACGGGGGGATAACACATCACCGAAAAATCCGAAAAATCCTTTCAGAAAAGTTTCTGAAAGGATTTTTCGGTTGTTGAGGTGATGTGTTATCCCCCGTGGGGATTTTCACATCGAAATGGTCATTCAACATCATTGAATTAATCCTTTTTTAATTTATATATATATATATATATATATATTAAATAAATAATTGAAATTGGAATATATGTATATATAATTAAAAGTGAAAATGAAAATTGAAATATGGAAAAGACCCTGATATAATTGACTATAGTGAAAATAGCCAAACCATATAACGGTGGCAACGTATGTAGATTGTGCCAGAAGGAAACATTAGCTACCATGTTGTTTCCAGAAAGGAAAAAATTACTAAATGAAAGATCAGAAATTATGTCCAGATATAATCATACCCATAAATACTTACTAGCTTCATACAATCATAGATGAAAGTGTTCTTAAATCCTTAAATAACTCCTCCCTAATTTAAAAAAATTTTCAGTTGTTTGAAAATTCTAGTCACGCGATCGTAAAAAGAAATCATGTTCGAGCATTGGAAAAACGGTAAAATCAGTTATTGAAAATCGCCTGATGATTGAAACCTAGGTTGCGAAAATAACTCATTACCAAATGAAAAATATTCAAAGTTCTACAATATAATTGTATTGAACACTTTTTTATACAACTGTGTAAAGGTCTAATTTTTATATATTGATGTGTATCTGCATGTATCCACATAAATATACGCTTATTTACCTCCTTACCTATATATATATATATATATATATAACTCGTAATAACTTGCTTACAAAGATATATATATATATATATATTTCATTTGTTAACGAGTTATTACGTGACCCAGATTTCTACCATGCGGTGTCTTCAGGCGATAACTGATTTTACAAGGTTTTTTTTTTTGTTGTTGTTTACAACGCTCACTTAACGAGGAATTTTTGAACACGCATTTTTTTTTAAATTAGAAGAAATTGTAACGTTTTCATCCATGGTTGTACGAACCTAATAGGTATTTTATGGTATGGCTACGTTTACATTCATAATTTCTGTTCTTTCATTCAATTGTTCATTTCTGTTTTGGAATAACATAACCGCTAGCTTTTCTTCCTCGCAGTCTACATATTTTGCCACCGTTGTAAGGATTGGCTATTTTCACTATACTCCACCTTATGTCTGGGCCTTTTCCGAATTTTAATTTTAAATTCCACACGTGGCTAGCCAATTTTGTACAATTTTTTAAGTTTTCTATTTTAAATAGAACCATCTGGGATTGAACCATCTTGCCTTAAATGTGTCTTTGGTTGATCCCCAATATGTTTTGTTTTAACCATTTAACTCATATATTTTGCGTTGTAAATAACTTCTTTTGCATAACAAATTCCTTGAAGTGAGCATTTATTTTTGTTCCTTTAGTTACATTCTTTATTATCTGGTTTTGTACAATGCTATTTAAATTTCTGGCGTTCTGTTTCCTTATGAAATTTTCTAAATTACTAATAAAGCTATAACTCAGTTTGATTGTATTCCTATTGAAAATTTTGTTTAGTTCTGGGATTTTGGGCAAGTGCTTATCGATCAGTTTAAAAAAATATTTGTCCTGTTTTGGTTTTTACTTCTAAGTTAAATGGTGAGTTGAACCTGATAATGTTTCGTTTTCTATCATTGTTTTTTACTTGTCTGTTTGGTTGGGAACTGTGTTATATATATATATATATATATATATATATATATATATATATATAAAATCAAAAAAGGGTGATCAGATAGGTAAATCCCCAAAACACGATCCTATTAATATTAATTTCATTATTATTAAAATTGATCAAGTTATCTGTCTGCTTTCTCCTTCTGACTTCCTTACATTCAAAAATTGTTAATCCCACCAAATTTATTATCCTGTTTATGAAAGATGTTTTTACAACTTCTGCCGCTATAAAATCTTTTAACACATTTGAATTTGAGTAAATAAAATTTTCGTTGTGCCGTTGCTGAAGAAGCGAGGATTTCCTATCGAAATTTTTGTTTTATCGAAACTATCGATAAGGCTATCGAAATTTTTGTTTTATTATATATATATATATATATATATATATATATACATACATATATATATATATATATATATATATATATATATATATGCCAAAGATATATTAAGGAAATTGCAAGCGCAAATGATAAGAATTTGTTTGTGACGTGTCTCATCATATTTTATTAGTGTGGTTTTGTTGAGGTTGTTGTGGCTAAACATGTTCATGATCGAGAGACACTGTTAGTTTCAAAACTTTTGAAAGAATTTTTTATATGATATTTTTTTTTTGTTTGCAATCTAGCCAAATTTATAAACATCCTTTTTTTTCCATCACCTGTTTTTAAATATCTTTTTTACACGTGTTAAAACTAACTTAATGGAAAAAAAAAGAAAATGAATGCTTTTATTTTTATTCACAAAAATCATATCAGAATGTATACTGTATATGTATATGTAGTTACGTAATTGGTATTTGGTAATTAGTCTATATATATATGATGGACTCTCCCGTCAATTACGACGTATGAGGTCTAGACCACCGTTTAATTCAATGTAGCATGCCTGCACTTACTCAATCGTAAATGGCATTTGAGTCCTGCAAGAGATTTACAAACAAGTCTGCAATGGAGGCAAGAAGGGAGATTGCACGAATGATCAGCTGGGACATTTGTAGATGCTTTGGTTCTCTCACGTCTTACGCGCAGTTGGTCAATCTCAGTCTCAGAGAACTGCTTGATGCCCCTCTGGCAAGCAGATCTCCATTCAATTTGTTGAGAGGCAATTCGTTCAAAATCACGGTGAGGAATATTTGTACATGTCAAATTCATTTTCAGCTTATCCTTAAAGCAAAGCAGAGGTCTACCCACATCCCGCCGTCCACTGCTAAGCTCGCCGTACAACACTTGCTTTGATATCCGGTCATCTTCCATACGTAAGACATGTCCTGCCCAACGCAGCTGTGATTGCATCAAAAAGCTCTCAATTCCGCTAATACTACAGCGCGTGAATAGGTTCGCATTAGATATCCGATTGTTTAGGGTGAAACCACAAATTGTTCTAAGGCAATTTTTGTGGAAGACATTAGTCTATATATATATATATATATATATATATATATATATATAATATAAATGTATTGAACACATTTTAATACGACTGTGTACTGGTCTAATTTTATTATGAGCAAAAACTAAGTAATAATATATATATATATATATATATATATATATATATATATATATTTTAATTCAGATACTTCAATCCAAAGGAAAAAAGCAGGAAGGTAAATTCCAAAAAACCCGATCCTAATTAATATTAAAAATTTATTTTAATATTAAAAAATGATACAGGAAGAGAGCTCCATGTAATAAAATATTACAGAGCAAATATATATATTAAAAAAGGATTAATTCAAAGATGTTGAATGGCCATTTCGATATGACGATCCCCACGGGGAGCGACACATCACCTCAGCAACAGAAAAAAACCTTTCAGAAACTGGAGAAAAATTAGTCTACTTTTCCTTTTTAAATAGATTGCAAAGAAATTAAAAAATAAATAATAATAAAATAAAAAAAATTAAATAAAAATAAAAATAAAGGGAAAGAAAAAGAAAAGGAAAAAGAAAAAGAAAAGGATAGAATAAAATCAAATAAATAAGAAAAGAAAAAAAATTGACATCGTCTGGGTTTGCAAAAAAAAGGGGAGAATGTAACTAAAAATTAACAGACCCCGCGTTGAATCATTTAAAGCAACACGGAAAAAAGTTGGTAAGAGAGATAAAAGAAGGAAGGGAGGGAAAAAGAAAGAAACTAAAGAAAAAAATTTTTTTTAAATATTACAGACGCTGGACAAATTCAAAAATCTAATTTCCCCAAAACGTTGAAGTATTAAAAAAAGCCTTTACTTAAAAAGGCATAAATTATTGATAAAAGGGAATAAAAAGATATAGGATTTGAAATAAAATTATTTTTTTAAAAAAATTAGGTCAATTGAAATTAAACTAAATAAAGACAATACTAGGTAAAAAAAAAAAATTACAATTATTATATATACATATCAATAGAAGTACACACACATATATATATATATATATATATATATATATATACACACACACACCATTTAACGAATAAGAATACATATATACATACACATACACACACATACATTCAATTTATTACACACTAATATACATATACATGCGCATACACACATATACATATATATGCATGTGTGTGTACACACCTATATACAAAAAAATTCATATAGACATAATATACATGTGTACACATACATGCACACATATACACACACACGCACACACATAGACATAATATACATGTGTACACATACATGCACACATATACACACACACGCACACACACATATATATATATATATATATATATATATATATATATATTCTTTATGCACTCACACATACATATTAATGAATATTATGAAAAGGAGCATTTACATAGCTAAAAAAATTTTTTTTCCAAAATAACATATAGCCCACATACATAAATACATATATACAAATATGCACATCCACACACAAACATACACATAAAAAAAAAAAAAAAAAAAAAAAAAAAAAAAAAAAAATTAAAATTAAAATTAAAAATTTTTTAAAATAATAAAAAATTATAGAAAAATATAGAATTTAAAAATTAAAAATTAGAAGTTAAATTTTAAAATCCGCCCTATGGCGGCACTTGTTTATAAATTCCCTTCTAAAGTTCAAAAGTAAGTCCTGATGAGGATACTTCAAAATCAGAATCTTCTCCAATAAACACAGACGACACCTATCACGAAAACTTTTAGGAGTACAAGCTGAGCCTATTAATTTCCAGCTGATTATGGGGTCCTGCCCCTCCTCCTTCATTTCCCAGAACCTACGTGACAGTGCCGTCTGGAATCTCTGTTTAGGGTTCGAAAACGAGTACCTGTGATTATAAAGCCTCTGTTTGAAAGAGCCCGCGGACATGCCAATATAGCTCCGGTAACTGTCCTTGTTATTAGATGGAGAAATGCGGGCTTCATAAATTACATGAGTGGATTTACATTTGCCTTGCACCGGGCAGGCATCCACAGAATAACAATTGCATTTGTCGACAATTCCGGATTTAGCTTCCGTATTATTTAGGTTCGTTAAAACTTGTTTATTGTGGGAATTAATTATATTATCTATATTAGAGGTGCAAGAATAACTAATTTTTAGGGTGAATCTATTAAAAATTTTATTTAAGGGATTGTTATTATTATTAAAATGTTTATCAATTAATTTGAGAAAATACCTACCAATATTTATATTAGTTAGCTTACAATAAGGAGGGTTAAACCAAATTATCTTCCTTTTTCTACATTTTCGGGTGTTTTTAGTTTTTTGAAGATTCAGGGTTTATAGCAGGCTTATCATACTTTAACTTATTAACAAAACCGCTTTTCTGAAGGGCCTTATCGTAAATTTCTTTGCTTGCGTTGAAAATTTTTATATTGGAAGATAATTGGTTAACCCTATTATTTACTATCTTGGGTATTTGTCTTATAATATTCTTAGGGTGGTTGGATAAACTATTTATATAGGTGGGGGAACTATTTTCTTTGAGGAAGGGTTGGTAGGAACCATTCTTTAAGTTAAGGGTGATATCTAGATAGTTTACAATTTTGAGATTGGAAGTAACCTCAACCTTAAAACCAAGAAAATTTAGGGCTCTGATAATTTTCTTATGTATTCTATTAGTGTAAGGCCCATTGGAATTGGGAATACATATCAGTCCATCATCCCGATATAGGCCTATTAGTTTAGGGTCTAAAAATCTACCTAAAATATCTAAAATATAAATGCCTATTAGATCTGATACCTGGGCAGAATCATAGGCTCCCATGGGGACATCAAAACTATCCTCAGGCTCTTTAGTCCAAGTAGAATTATCAAAGGTGAGAATAGATTTTCTAGCTCCCAGTATAATTCTATAGTCACAATCCGAAATATTAACATAACCCCTGGCAAAGTCTAAACAATCCACAAAAGTTTTTTTGATATAGAGGAATAGAAATCCACAATATCAAATTTAAGGAAAGTGGATTTAGATTTGTCATTGATATTATCAAACCATTTTATGGTATCTAAGGAACTCTTCCAAAGATTCAGTTGTAAAATGGATTGTAACTCCTCTATTAAGTTCTTCAGAACCCCCCTAGAAACTATGCCTAATTCACTCTTAGTAGGATTAATTAGTCTAGTTTGTAATTTATTTTGGAAATTAGGCTTGTGGTCCTTAAATAAAATGTAAGCTTCTTTGGTAGAAATTTTTCCAATTCTATCACTAATATTTAGTTCATTTGCAAATTTAGCCATATCGGAGTTAATTTCTGATAAAATTAGGTTACCTCTGTCTATTTTGTAATGACTAGTTATACTATTTTTAAGGATATTTAGGTAATTGGTGGTATTACACTTGTAAATGTTATTTGATTTGTCCGATTTAATCCATAGGTCTTTGGAATTCTTTAAGGTATTAATGTTCGACTTTAATAAATCCTGGAATTCATTTGAAGTACCCCGGAACTTGATTTTGGGGATCAAATTAAAAAGGTCTTTTTCAAACGAGTTTAAAAATTTGCATACCGGTGGAGTTCTTAGAGTTTTCAAATCAAAGCACTCTGTAGAATCAGGAGAAGAATCCGTTGAACGCAGGTAAAAGTAGGCTTTCCATCGAAGTCTCCTCACAAAACTTTCAATTTTTTCCGTAAGATGAAAGAGAAAGGAATCCAGATTAGGAAAAGGAATATTCTTCAAAGAATACTCCGGGGTAAATTTCTCCATAGGAAGGGTGGTGTTGTATTGGTAGAAAAAATCCGGGAATAAACCAAGAGAGCTCAACTACCAAAAGGTAGGAGCAAAATATTTTAATTCAGATACTTCAATCCAAAGGAAAAAAGCAGGAAGGTAAATTCCAAAAAACCCGATCCTAATTAATATTAAAAATTTATTTTAATATTAAAAAATGATACAGGAAGAGAGCTCCACCTGCTTTTTTCCTTTGGATTGAAGTATCTGAATTAAAATATTTTGCTCCTACCTTTTGGTAGTTGAGCTCTCTTGGTTTATTCCCGGATTTTTTCTACCAATACAACACCACCTTTCCTATGGAGAAATTTACCCCGGAGTATTCTTTGAAGAATATTCCTTTTCCTAATCTGGATTCCTTTCTCTTTCATCTTACGGAAAAAATTGAAAGTTTTGTGAGGAGACTTCGATGGAAAGCCTACTTTTACCTGCGTTCAACGGATTCTTCTCCTGATTCTACAGAGTGCTTTGATTTGAAAACTCTAAGAACTCCACCGGTATGCAAATTTTTAAACTCGTTTGAAAAAGACCTTTTTAATTTGATCCCCAAAATCAAGTTCCGGGGTACTTCAAATGAATTCCAGGATTTATTAAAGTCGAACATTAATACCTTAAAGAATTCTAAAGACCTATGGATTAAATCGGACAAATCAAATAACATTTACAAGTGTAATACCACCAATTACCTAAATATCCTTAAAAATAGTATAACTA
>JBBBDQ010002429.1:1022500-1077500 GCA_037127315.1 Ascarosepion bandense
ATATATATATTAGTCATCCACATGCAAGCCCGTTTTGCTGTATCGCAGCCCATCAGTGTGTCTAGACATATCCACTTGCTTCTGGCCGGGATCGAAACTCGACTGATTTGGTGTCAGGCGGAGTCTCTACTCCGTAATCCATCGGCGCATGGGGCCAAAGAAGGGAAATTTTAACGTCTTGTATGTACGCAGTGTATACAGACTCCAGTCAACGAGAGAACTCAATTCATTTCTGAAGAGTCACGCATTATAGCCGAAGTGGAAACTGTGATACAGCGAAACAGATCTGTCTGCGGATGACTATATATATATATATATATATATATATATATATATATATATCATCATTAATGGTATATGTCTTTAAGTTAACGTCCCTGTAACTTCTCTGAAGATGGCTCATGTGAAAGCTTAGAACCAGTATAATAAAAAATATCCAAATGCTGGACAATTTTTGTTTTTATTTTCATCTGAAATTAAAGCCAAAACATGATGTTAACAACGGCTTATGATTACACATAATAGACATTCATTGTGTGTTATATTTAACAAGATATGTTTAGAATATATATATATATATATATATATATATATATATATATATATTCTAAACATATCGGATATAAGCAATCGGATATCTAACCGTACTGATGAGCTGTG
Organism: Ascarosepion bandense; assembly: GCA_037127315.1. Lineage (NCBI taxonomy): Eukaryota > Metazoa > Mollusca > Cephalopoda > Sepiida > Sepiidae > Ascarosepion > Ascarosepion bandense. Next base: position 1,023,161 of record JBBBDQ010002429.1, read on the forward strand.
ATACAGCGAAACAGATCTGTCTGCAGATGACTATATATATAGTCATCTGCAGACGGATCTGTTTCGCTGTATCACAGCTCATCAGTACGGTTAGATATCCGATTGCTTTCAGACAGGATTGAAACCCAAATGAATTGACATCAGACGGTTAGTTCATTATTATGAAAAGGATATTCATTTCAATATAAGAAACAATATATTTGTTATTTATGGATCTGGAAAGACAGAGAAATTTATGTGTGTGTTCAATTTAACTAACCAGAATTTTGATTCGCTTTAAATTTGAAAACAGTTTATATTTTTGGGGAATACATGATTTCATCTTTCAATCTTAACGGCAAAATTGTCAGTCGATCAAAACCCCTGACTAGACTACATTTCCGTTGATGTATCCATTATTGTTACAAAATTATTATCTTAGTTTTCTCTTTATCCCATAATTTTCTAAAACAAAAAAAGAAAAGAGAAAAGAAAACATTTTATATTTTGATTTGACTTAAAGGGACATTTTATTGTAATTATACTATTTTTATTTCGATTCAGAATGCATTTTATACGAATTTTTCATAAAACACTTAATTTGTAAAGAAAATTTTAATATATATATATATATATATATATATATATATATATATTCTAAACATATGCTGTTAAATATAAGAGACAATGAATGTCTATTATGTTTAGTCATGAGCCTTTCTAAACGCCGTATTTTTGCTTTAATTTCAGTTGAAAATAAAGACAAAAATTCTCCAACATTTGGATAATTATTTATTGATTTTCTTCTAAGCTTTCGGCTCACATGAGCCATCTTCAGAGAGGTTGTTTAAACTGAAATATAAAATCCACCATCACCGACGATTTTGTTTTGTGTTGACATAAAACTCCGCTTGGCAACGGCAATAGTTACCAAAAATAATAAACGCAGTTCTTAAATTTGCGATGCGGTTTTATGACGTCACACCGCGGGATAGCGCGAAATGACAACAAAACCATGTAGTCAAATGCAATGTAATATGTTATTTCCGGATTTAATGTTGATTTTATTGAGTGTTGGTTGTTTAGATTTGATGTACATGGCCTCCAATATCTGCAGGTTCCTCTTACTGTGTGTATGATTAAGGGTCACCGTATTGTTGACCAAAATCTGTCTGATATTACCTACATGTTTATGTTTTTCAGTGAAATGTTGTTTAATAGTACTCTGATCAGAAAGATGACATGTAAGTCTACGGGAGAGCGTGGTTGTAGTAAAACCAATATATGTACTAGGTGTTTTATTAGTATCAGAGATGCAATCTCTGAATGGGCGTGTAAATTGGTACACTACATTGGTTTTTAGTAGAGAATTTAGTTTAGTGCTTGTTGGGTTATTATGGATTATGAGGTCAATTGTTTTAAACTTTTTATAATATATAATGAGTTTAATTTGATTATTACTTTCCACTGGTTCAACATTTCTATGTATTATGTTTTTGAGAGTTTTTTCATCTTGTTTATAATTATTATGTATTTGGTTGCAATAGTAAAAGTTAATAGTGTTATGTTTATTTTGATGTAAACCATTATTATTAATATTATTATTATTGTTAGAGCTATTGTTAATTTTGTTGAGATACATTTTAATTTGTTGACCAATAACGGAGTTAGGAAATCCATTATTGACTAGTGTTTGCTAAATGTTGTGTAATTCTTTATAAAATATAGATTTGGAAGAAGATATCATTTGTGTGCGTTGAAGTAAGTTTTTTATAGCAGCTAACTTATATATATATATATATATATATATATATATATATATATATATATATATTACGCTCTACAATCTATGTTGTATTGAGCACTTTTTTTAAAAGTATATGCCGGAGAATTACGGATTCTAAACGTATTGTTTTTTCTTCATCTGGATGAATCTCGATCCCACCGAGGTAGAGCACTGGCTACATATCGTTTCACCCCAAGCAAGCAAGGCTGTACCGCCACTGATACGCAGGAGGAGAGCGAACAGAAAGCCAAACAAGTTACCGGGGGTGTCAGAAAAAGGGCAAGAGAAGGATGAGAATGCAGGTGTGATGACAGTTGCAAAGGCAGAGAGAAAGGAAAAGAACAAGATACACAATGTGATGTAGAAAAAACGAGGGAAGAACTGGAGTCAATTGGATAAGAGATGGGAATTGACATTGCATTTAAATCTCTGGAGGTTGTAGCCGTCAGGAATACAAGTATACGGAAGGGAGTTCTGCAAGCGGAAAGTGTGATAAAAAAAGCTGGTGGAGTAGAATTGTCGGCTGCATTTGGTAGATTTGACTGTAAAAGGGTGGGACCTTGTTGTCAGTCTGGTTACTCCAGTTAATTCTTGTGTAGGAAGCACCAGTGAGCTAAATTCATCAGTGCAGAAGGCATGAAAATATTTGTAGAATAGACAGAGGGAAGCCACATCCCGTTACTGAGAAAGTGACTGGAGTCGAGCTGACAGGTCGGGACCTATCACATTACAGATTCTCTTTTGGGGCCTGTCGAGAACACTGAGATGAACAGCAGGGGTGCCGGAGCATATATGACAACAAAATATAGAAAAAATCAATTTCGGAATCTCTCTGAATAATATACCCAATGCCAACAAAAGGGATTATTTCGTAAAACTGTTATACAAAACAGAGGATTTATTTTAGTTAAGTGCCAGACGTGATACATGCTTTGGCGATCATGTCCCAAAAGAGATATGACTGACTGATTGCCATTACTTTCTGCGGTAGACTGGTTGCCAGCCAAGGCTGTAGAACCCAATCTGTCCTGTTATTTAACCCATAATGGGGGAAGAAACGGATTAATAACTCTTCTAAGAGTAATTGAAAGTAAGTAAATGCAAGTAATTTAATTGGAATTCGAACTCGGCTACCCAGATTTGTCGTTCCGAGTAGATAGTCACTGCACCACAACGCACTCTTATTTAAAGAGATGAAAACCTTAGTTCGTTCTTCATAAAGAAAATTTGCCCAAAGAACAGGAAATATATGCTTTTAAACGTAATAAATAGCTTCATGTATTGAAACGTTGTTTGGGTTTGAATATGATTTGCTGGATGTAATCAATAATATCACTTTTCATGAAGGAAGAAATCATTTTTAACGAGATCTTGAAAAACACAAAAAGTATCTGTAAAATCGGATAAAAAAATCAAATTTTTATGAATTAACACCAAAGGAATATAATCCTTTAATCAGGAAAAATTTAACAAAAAACTACAAAAAGGTAAATAATAACATAGAAAATTCTGTTGAAGATATTAATACTTCTAGTAAAAAATCTCACTCATAAACTAAAAATAAGCGTTGGTGTTGCAAAACACAGCACAAAAGAGTGTTATATCACCATCAAGGACAATAAATCAAACTTTGATAAAAATACTACCTCAAGAATCATAAATCCTACAAGAACTGACATTGTTAGAATAAGTAAAAATATACCCGAAAGGTAATTTATGGAATACCTTGGATTGAAATAATTTAAAGGAAAAATTTAACAAAAAACTACAAAAAGGTAAATTATAACATAGAAAATTCTGTTGAAGATATTAATACTTCTAGTAAAAAAATCTCACTCATAAACTAAAAATAAGCGATGGTGTTGCAAAACACAGCACAAAAGAGTGTTATATCACCATCAAGGACCATAAACCAAACTTTGATAAAAATACTACCTCAAGGATCATAAATCCTACAAGGACTGAATAAGTAAAAATATACCCGAAAGGTAATTTATGCAATACCTTGGATTAAAGTAATGGATTGATACAACCAAAGTAATAAATTGGTTCAGTAATATAAAGAAGGTAGATGAAAAAAGTGACAAGAAAGGACTACAAATAAACTGCAAAAAAAAACGAATGCAGGGTCATCAGCAAAAAGAGCAGCCCAAAATGCAAAATACAGGTGTGCAATACTAAAATCAAGCAGGTACAAAAATTTAAATACCTGGGAAGGGTTCTAACAGAAGACGGTAAGTGCGACACAGAGATCCGAAGGTGAATTGGCATGGCGAAGGAAGCATTCCAGAATTGAGTAAAGTATTAAGAAACAGGACAATTTCGCTAGAAACAAAGAAGAGAGTACTGGATTGCTATGTGATGTCAGTTCTTCAATACGACAGTGAATGTTGGACAATATCATTGAAGATGAAGGAAAAACTTGAAGCAACTGAAATGTGGTTCTACCAGAAGGATGCTGCGAATATCATGGATCGAGCAAAAATGAAGTCTTGGAATATGATGGAAACAAAAAGGAAATTAATACTGAGCATCAGAAAGAGACAGCTGAAGTTCCTGGGACACGCAATGAGGAAGGAGGGCTTGGAGAATCTGATACTAACAGGCCAGATAGAGGGGAAAAGAGACAGGGGAAAGCAACGGATAACATATTTACTTTTACTAGTCGTCATCTATTTAGTTTTGGAGACATTTACAAAAAGGCCATCAGCAAAATACTTAGTAAGAGCTTCAAGGAAACTTTTGCATTTTATGTTGGGATACACTAATTGCAGCCTATGTCATCAGTGTATCTAAGGTTGGTAATAAGATGACCTCCTATGGAGTATCCGGAGTAACATTCTAATTTAGTTTTGAGAATCATTATTACTGTCACAATACAGAATACTAAGGTAAAGAGGTGCAACCCAAAGTGCCAATTACAGGTGAGGGATACTAAAATCAAGCAGGTACAAAAATTTAAATACCTAGGAAGCATTATAAAAGAAGACGGAAAGTGCGACACAGAGATCCGAAGGCGAATTGGCATGGCGAAGGAAGCATTCTAGAGTTGAGTAAAGTATTAAGAAACAGGACAATTTCGCTAGAAACAAAGAAGAGAGTACTGGATTGCTATGTGATGTCAGTTCTTCAATATAGCAGTGAATTCTGGACAATATCATCAAAGATGAAGGAAAAACTTGAAGCAACTGAAATGTGGTTCTACAGAAGGATGCTGCGGATATCATCGACCGAGAATGTGAGCAATGATGAAGATTTGGAAAGGATGAAAACAAAAAGGAAATTAATACTGAGCATCAGGAAAAGACGGCGCAAGTTCCTAGGACATGCAGTGATGAAGGAGGGCTTTTATGTTTATGGTTTTCTCGAATATTTTTACAAGTGTCCATATTGCTATTTTTTGACACTAATGGTTTTCTCTGGCACTACGTATTACTGGTTCCCATATTGTGTTCATCTCTATGCTTGGTCGGCTTAGGTGATTTTTTAAGCCTAGCATATATAGGTTCGAAATTCCTAGCACCTGAGGGAGTGTCGAAGTGTACAACGTCGTACAAATGGCAACAAAGATGAGGACAATAATCCGAATAATGAAAATACTGTAAATACTACCTCATCTCAGAAATATAGTAAAATGAAAAAAAAAAAACAAGTCGTAATATTATCTTGAATTTTATTAATATTAGCTGAAGCATTGTCAAGCATATTTAATTTTTGGCAAATATTTTCTTCATCTTAATTTCAGTTGCTTTTCATCACATTTACCCAGACCGCCATTCTACCACCGTCAGCAAACAAGGAGTCATTTTTAAAATTCATTTGAAGTTTATTAGATTTTCTAATTATTAGATGAAGCATTGCTAATTCTTGGCTAATATTTATTTTATCTTAATTTCATTTGATTTTTATCGCATTTACTCAGGCCGTCATCTACGATATTAAGAAATGATATTATCTTGAATATTATTAGAAGATGAAGCCTTTCTCACCATTATTTATTTTTAGTTAGTATTTCTTTTCATTTTACTTCCGTTTGCTTTTTATCGGAACTACCCAGGCCATCAATCTACGGCCATTAACTAACAGCGCTGATCTAAACTTATTTATAAATGGAACTTTGTCTATGTGTGTGTGTGTGTGTGTGTGCGCGTGTGTGTGTGTGTGTGTCCGTTACCTATAGACTCCGAAACAGCTGAACTGATTTTCTTGAAAATTTACACAGTTGTACTATAAGCGTCTGCGAGTGTTCTTAGCTAGGTTTTGTATCGAGGTACCCCCGATAATTATCAAAAATCGATAATCGAAAAATATCGGGTTATAGAAGGAGTGTTCCGATTTTAATCAAATTTAATACACTAATAGAAAAAGACATAAGAAACGATATTCAGAAGTTTCAAGGTTGCAGTTCTTACAATCGTGCAGAAAATCGATAATATATATATATATATATTACCGAAAAAATCTAAATTGGAAAGAAAAAACACCCCACCCCTATCACGTCTATGAAAACCTAGACACAAGATCAAAGTAAATACATGAATTAGGTCCACTAAGAGCAGACATCAACCAATTAAATGATAGCCGACCATAAAAATGACCACTCAACATCGACCTCTTAGAAATCCTAACCAAAAGATATACCCAACCGATAAAAAGATAAAACATACATTCCAACAGATAATACCATTAATCAACAATTTCACACTTACACACCAAATTCCTCAAAAGTCTAACGATCAAAACGAGACATTCACTTAATTACCAATAACCCCAACCAACCCCCACGACAACAACGAACCAAATATAAACAGAGAATGATTCCAAACCTTTATTTCCCCTGAAGAAGTGTTTAAATCCAAAAACTGAAACAAACATATGATTGTAGGGAAGAGGACATATATAGAAGAAACTATGTACATGTTCTAAAACATAATTTATAATATATATATATATATATATATATATATATATATATATATATTTAAGGCAAAATGTTTGTGTATGTATCTGTTTATCTGTCTGTATGTCCTTTATATAAATCCACAACTTTTATCCGATTCTCATCAAACTTCACACAAATATTCTTTAGGCTGATTCTGAGTTCCAGTGCCATGGATTAGTTTTAAAACTTTCATTACACCCGAGCAACGCCGCCGAGCTATACTGCTAGTCGTTCATAAAGACAAAGCTCTTGGCAAATTTCGATCTCTTATACTTTTCTGTAACAGTCTCTTTATATATTAACCGAGTGAGCTTGCCCTTCATTGTCGCCTACATAAGTCAGTTTCAGATTTTGTTATTCCTGAATGAAAATATAAGTTGAGATTATATATCTCGACTCTAGCATATTTCACGACAATTTTTTCAAGTTTCTAACGCCTTTATCAGACTGTCAGCTGCAAATACAAACAAACATTGACTTATCGTAAGGATTTATAAGATTTCAGATGTAAAGATTTAATAGATTCATATCAAATCAACCGACAGACATACTATGTGGCGGATAGTTTGACAAGCTTTACTTTGATCTAAACTATCTCTTGCGTATTAATACCTTGGGTTTAAGACGAACGTGAAATATCGCATTCTTCATGTAGACATCAAAGGAAATGAGGTGCGTATGCCGAAGAAGAAGGAATCGATACGTAGAGAGTTTGAAATGATCAGTTGAACTGATTAGAAGATAGACGCTGGCTAAGTCAAAACTGTGTCACTGACTGAACCAAATTTACAGCCGACACGTCTGTCATATTTATTTCTTTCGGCCTCGTCGCCAGAATTCATTACTGTCGGCCACAATCTTAACAAAATAAGATATGTAGATGACGCAGCATTGTTAGCAAACACGGTAAGAAAACTTACAAAAACTCTTACAGAAAGTATAGAAAGAAATCGAAAAGAAAGGATTAAACATCAACTTTAAGAAGACAAAATAAATGGTCGTTAGCAAAAAGATGAGCCAGAATCGCAAATTACAAATCGCATCAAACCAAGATCAAACAAGTACAAAAAATTATCTTGCAAATTTTTTAACAGACGGTGAAAAGTGAGACACAGAAATCCAAAGGCGTATTAAGATTGCAACATATATATATATATATATATATATATATATATATATATATATAATTTTTCTAAACATATGCTGTTAAATATAAGAGACGATGAATGTCTGTTATGTTTAATCCTGAGCCGTTCCAAACGTCGTATTTTGGCTTTAATTTCAGTTGAAAATAGAGACAAAAATTCTTCAACATTCTCATGTGAGCCGAAAGCTTAGAACCAAATTAATAAAAAATTATCCAAATGTTGGAAAATTTTTGTCTGTATTTTCAACTGAACTTAAAGCCAAAATACGACGTTTAGAACGGCTCATGATTAAGCATAATATACATTCATTGTCTCTTATATTTAAAAGCATATGTTTAGAATATATATATATATATTTAATGAAAATAAGTTAAATGTTTTGAAAAACCCATTGGTGATATTTTATTTCGCGCATCTCTTATAGACTACTCTTCAGACCAAATGCATACAAGATTGTTGTATAAATTTGGTTTGAGGAGTGGACTATAGCCGCGATATAAAATATTATCAATTGGCTTATAAAAACATATAACTTATTTTTACATTACTCTGTTAAATCTTGACATTGAGTTCTCAATGGATTTAATTCGCCTGTGGAATTTGTCTTACCAATTACCAGGGATTCTTGTTTATATATATATATATATATATATATATCTTGTTTTTATATATATATATATATATATATATATATATATATATATCTTGTTTATATCTTGTTTATATATATATATATCTTGTTAATATCCTGTATATATATATATATATATATATATATCTTATATATATATATATATATATATATATATATATATATATATATATATAATTAAAAAATCCAGGAGAAGTTTGCAAACAGTCCAAAAAGATCCTAGTAATATCGGTCAAATATTAAAATTGTTCCAACAGGGTGCACCATGTAAACTTAATTTACAGATCAGACATTCATTTATTTCATCTGAAATTTCACAATACATTTGAGAAAATAGTTATTTCAACATGTCAATTCGAGAAATGCACTGTCATCCCAAGTCAATAGTTATAGATCAGTACGCAGTATATATATATATATATATATATATATATATATATATATATAGCGCTGTGTATATAGTTATAGATCAGTACACCTATATATATATATATATATATATATATATAATATTATGTATATAGTTATAGATCAGTACAGAGTTATATATATATAACGCTGTGTATATAGTTATAGATCAGTACACCTATATATATATATATATATATATATATATATATAATAACACTGTGTATATAGTTATAGATCAGTACACCTTTATATATATATATATATATATATATATATATATATATATATAACTGTGTTCTGCTCTATAACTATCGATTTGGGATGACAGTGCATGTCTCGAACTGACATGCTAAAATAACTATTTCCCAAATGTATTCTGAATTTTCAGATGAATTAAATAAACGTCTGATCTGTAAATTAAATTTATATATATATATATATTATTAATTATAATTTAGAACATGTACAAACTACAAACTATTACAAAATTGTACATTTTGTTTCGATATTGAAAGAACTGTCTCATCATTATTAACTACTTGATGTGACATTGTTCTTTCAATGTCGAAACAAAATGTACAGTTTTGTAGTAGTTAGTTTTTTGTACATGTTCTAAAGTTTAATTAATAATAAATATTAATTGCTCTATTTTCATATTGAGCACTGTTATAAATTTATGTTGTGAACGTTGCAATTATTTTCTTCGTTGCAAATCATTTGTATATATATATATACAAATTCCACACAGCCGATCGGCTCAGTCAATTAAAATCTTAATTGGGCGATTAAAAATTATTGCTTTACTCGCCCGCGCTCAAGTAAAAATTTTTCAATGAAACGTGTCCCTTCAAATGTAGAAAAACGAAATCTGCTTTCTTTTACAAGCCAAAAGTATCTCATTGAAGATTCACAAGTTACTTAAAATGACTTACTATGACTCTCTCTCTCTCTCTCTCTCTATATATATATATATATATATATATGAATAGAAATAGTAGGAGGATTTGAATAATCATTAAGTAATTCGTCGAGCTTTTTATTCGACCTCAAAAGAATTAAGCTGATGTTCTTCCAACTCTACAGTTGGTAGAACATCAGTTTAATAACTAAAACTGTCTGGGTTCGATTCCTGGTAGTAGATGCGCACTGCTGAAGAGTCCCAAATATAGGACGAAACGTTCGACTATTTTCAATGATGGATGGAAGTGATAGTATTTTATATATATGTATGAGCGCGCGCGCGCGCGTGTGTGTGTCTTTGTGTAAGTGCAGCAAACTGGAAAAGTAATGTCTGTCTTTAAGCCTCTTTAAGCAGGATTAATTTTTTATGTCTGTTTATACGCGGGAATTTCGATATACAAATTGACACAATCTCAATCTAAATTTATGAAGCGATGAAAAGATATTATCTTAAGAGTCAAGTTGTATTGGCATACATTATACACAGACAAAAACGCATATATATATATATATATATATATATATATAGATAGATTAAATAATATAAATTACAGAAATAACATTTTTTCGTTTTATTAATTTAAACAAAAATATTTTTTGGTAAATTTTTAACAGAGTCTAATAAATAAATAATATATAATATATCGGTTCCATTCTCTTCCTCCCCCTTTTTCTCCACTCTTTTGATCATCGAAGTCGTCGTCAGTCGTTATCTTGGTTAAAAATAATTTTTTATATCTTATTTCTCGTTAACTTTCCCTTGTCTACCCCTTTTGTCTTTTCTTTCCTTTCCCCCTACCACATCCATCCCTGTGACACGGTTTAGATTTTAACTTTTGATTCTTACAGACGTATTCTAAAGTTTTTTAATATCGCGTCATGAATCTCTGTGTCTGCTTTTCCCTTTTCTTATATCGTGCTGACAAATTTAGATAAAATAATAAAAAGTTCTTCTTAATCCCACCCCCTCTTTATTTTTGAAACTTTCTGTGTATGGATATATTCTGGGGCTTCTTCCGGTATATAAATTTTGTAACATATTTGAATTAATAAATGTTTGTTTTCGATCGATGCTGATGAAGCGAGAATTGTCTCGCTGAAATGGCCATTCAACAAAATTAAATTTTGGAATTTTTTACTTACTTTATATATATATATATATATATATATATATATATATATATATATATATATATATACAGTAAAAACTACTAAAAAGTTGTAAGTTTAAAAATGTATTCTTTTGACAGTATTTGTTTATTTCTATTATTATATTTGATATTTCAGACTGGCCTCGGCCCTTCATCAGAAACAAATGATTTTAAAATTTAAATTAGAAACGTATTTCGCGAGAGCGTTTGTGGAGAGAGATTGTTTACATCACGTGACGCAGAAAGCGACAGATTTTTTTTAAAATATTTGTAAACGCAAACCTATCTTTAATAATACTTATAAATTTTGTTTTAGAGAAAAAATTTTAATTGTATCTAAAAAATGTTTAGCTATGGAAATATTTATAAAGATTCAAAACACCTAAGTCCCTATTTAACCCTAGTTTGTGTGTATTTACTTTTAAAATCCAGTATTTTTCTTTCTTTCTGCGTGAGTGTGTAGAACTAAAATCGGAGTCTATTAGTAAACATTTTCAATTGTCTAAAGTGTGACCCGGTTGATTGAAGTGAACTGCTATGGGGGAATATTGGTTGTTCTGGCGTATGCTAAGTTTGTGATTATTGAAACGAAATCTAAACCTATTATCAGATTCACCAATATATCCACTATTTGGACATATTCAACAGAAGAGAAAATATATAATGTTTTGGCTGTCACAGGTGAGGCGTGGTGGGTGCAATTTTATTTTGGTGTTGTATATATATATATCATTATCCTTTCACCCCAAGCAGTACTTCCACTGGTGCGCAGAGGGCTATATAAGATGAGGCTAAAGCGAAAGAGGAACAGTTACAGATGGTGTCGGAGAACTGATAAAAGAAATATGGGAAAACTCGTGTGAAGAGAGTTGCGCAAAAGTAGAGCGTAAAAAAGCCACTACATACAGTGGTGTCGGGGAAAGGATGAGAATCAAGAAGATGTGAGATGGTAATTGACATTGCTTTTAAACTCTTGGAAATTGTATCTATCGGGAAAGCAAGTATGCGGAAGGGAGCTCCACAGGTGGAAATGCTAGGAAAGAAGCTATTGGAGTAGAAGTAACGGCTACATTTGACTGTTTTAATCGTAAAAGAGTGGGACCTAGTTGCTTGTATAGTAGGTCGAGTAAATTCGTGTAGAGGGGGTCCCAGGAAGATAAGCTTTTCGGAACAGAAACCGTGAAAATCTTTGTAGAAAAAGGCAGAGAGAAGCAACATCCCGTCGTTGAGATAGTGTCTGAAGTCGAACTGCCAAGTCAGGACCGATTACGTTGCAGATGCTTCTTAGGATGATCGAGAATAGCAAGAGAACCCAACCAGATAAGGCAACCGTATCTATGAACAAATGGTCGATTTATAAATGAGAAAGATGGACTCTGACGAGAAAAGTTTTCTGGCCAAATAGAGTGGGCCAATTCAACTATAGATTTAATGCAGTCATTCCATTTAAAGTTGATTGAGAGACTGAGGTCAAGGAGGCGCAGTTCCTAGCTTTCTAGGAGACAAGCGTCATCCATTCTAATGGTAGGCAGGAAATTTTCTCTATGGTGGTTAAAAACTTTGTTTTAGAAGCATTAAAACTTACCTACCCCTTCCATAACAGAATGGAGGTTGTTAGTAAAAGAGGTAGTTCCCGGTGTGAGGTAAACATTGGGACGTCAAGATCAAAAAGATACAAAAAGTCAATTTGGTGGGTGTGCGTTGTGGTGCAGTGGATATCGGCTCGGAACGAGAAATCGGGGAGCCGAGTTCGAATTCCAGTTGAATTCATTGCATTCGCTTACGCACAAATGCCCTTAGGAAAGGTATTAATCCGTCTTTTCCTTCCATTTATGGGTTAAATAACAGGACAGATTGGGTTCTATACCCTTGGCTGGCAACCAGTCTACCGTAGAAAGCAATGGCAACCTACTGCGGGATAATTTTCTGCCCAGTCAGTCATGTCTCTTTCGACACATGATCGCCCAAGCGTGTTTCACGTATGGCACTTGACTGATAAAAGTTGACCAAGAATCCAAATACGCAATCATACAGCGAAAGATGTTTCCAGAAGCTACACAAAGTATTAAGAAATAGAAAAATACTGAACAGCTCATGGTTTGGAATAGATTCAAAGCGATAGTCATGATCTTCTACTGCCGAGTTTTAGGAATAACACACACAGGACATGTAAACGACGTTTCGAATAAAAATTATGAAACCTAACTGACCATCTAGTACGACACCGTGAAGTCGATAAACGAAACCGGAAATGTCACCAAAACAGAAATGTTTATCGTAGAAGAATACGATAACCACATTAAGGCAGCTGGAAATTTTTCTTTTTTTAATATTGCAGATGTTTTATGAAAATCTCGAGATACATAACAAAGGTACTAGACAAAAGGTGGCAACACTATTCAGTTGATTCAATACAATTCTTCTAATTCATATCAGCGGAAAATATGAGACGCAAAAGGTAAAATGGCGGTTAGCTTCAGCCATGAAGGTAGACAGAAAAAAAAGATTAAAAGATATCTCTTTAGTTCACCTGCAGTACAGTTGCAAGGAAAAATGATGAAATGGAAAAATTCATACTAGATAAAATTTGCCCGAGACCCCACCTACTGTACCTTTGTGCCAGACTACTGTACCTTTGTGCCAGACTATACTTCTACCTAAGATACGCATTTGTCTCTGGTGATTTAGGTCGGCATTCAAATCTGTGTAAAGGCAGTGATTTGGAATGATGTTTCACAAAAGAAAGACAGGTTTTAATTGCTTAGAATAATGGGGCTACACAATCTTCCTGATTCCTTTTTTCTATTTTGATCTTGTATATTCTATGTATTGTATGTGTATCGGCGTTTAAGGAGAAGACTGTTTATTCGTTGCAAAGCGGTAAATAAAAGAAAATATGAATGAAAAAAAAAAGAAATTACGAAGGAAAAAGGTGCAAAGAAAGAAAGAGATATGCAAAGAATAAGAAAAAAAAATTGAAAAGAAAAATGAAGAAAGAAAGAAAGAAAGAATAAACGTGCAAAGAAAGAAATATGTTAAGAAACAAAGAATGAAAGAAAAAAGAAAAACACGAAAAGAACAAATGTACAAAGAAAGAAAGAAAGAAAGAAAGAAAGAAAGAAAGAAAAATAAAGAAAATCTGGAAAAGAAAGAAGAAGTGTAGAAAGGAAGGCAGAATGTACATTACAGAAAAAAGAAAAAAGAAAAAAACAAAATCGAGAAAGACGGCAAAAAAAGAAGAAATACAGAAAATTGCAAAGAAAAAAGAAAGAAAGAAGAAAGAAATATGCGACGTAAGAAAGAAAGAAAAAAGAGATATGAAAATAAAAAGAAGAAAAAGAAAAAATAAATAAACAAAGAATGAAGAAGAAAGAAAAAAGAAGAAGAAGAAAGAAATGAAGATGTCAAAAAAAAAGAATTGAGAAATATGCGACAAAGAGAAAAAAGAAAAGAAATAGGAAAAGAAAGAAAAAGAAAAAATTATCAACATGAAAAGAAAAGATGAATAAGTATGCGACAAAGAAAGAAAGAAAGAAAGAAAGAAAGAAAGAAAGAAAAAGGAAATGAAGATGTTAAAAGAAAGAATGAAGAAATATGCGACAAAGAAAAGAAAAAAGAAAGAAAAAGGAAGAAAAAGAAAGAAATTAAACATGTGGAGAGAAAGGATGAAGAAGTATGCGACAAAGAAAGAAAGAAAGAAAGAAAGAAAGAAAAAAGAAAGAAAGAAAGAAAAATGAAATGAAGATGTTAAAAGAAAGAATGAAGAATTATGCGACAAAGAAAAAAAGAAAAGTAAGAAATAAATAAAAAGGAAGAAAAAGAAAGAAATTAAACATATGAAAAGAAAGGATGAAAAGTATGCGACAAAGAAAGAAAGAAAGAAAGAAAGAAAGAAAGAAAGAAATAGGAAAAAGAGAAGAAGAAAGAAATGAAGATGTCAAAAGAAAGAATATAGAAATATGCTAGGCAGAGAAACAAATAAAAAGAAAGAAAGAAATAGGAAAAGAAAGAAAAAAAGAAATTAAACATTTGGAAAGAAAGGATGAAGAAGAAAGAAAGAAAGAAAGAAAGAAATGGATAAATAAAAAATGTGAAAAGAAAGAGTGAAGCTGTATGTGAAAAAAAGAATAGGAAAAATAAAAAGAAAGAAGAAAGAAAGAAAGAAGAATGAAGAGAAAAATACGTCGAAATAGCAAAACACCGAAAAAGAATAACGAAAAATATTGAAAGACATTTTAATTATTAAAAAAAAAAGAAAGCAAGAGAAAAATGCACAATGAAGGAAATGAAGAAAGGCGTATTCCAGACGTGTAAAGAATGTTAGGGTGCGTGAAGAAATTGATGGCGAAATTTTAATTTTAGAGAAAGTAAGAAAATTAAACTGAAAATGAATCTTCCCCCCACCACCACCACCTCACACAACAATAATCGATTTTTTCAACGTTTGATCAATAAACAAACAAAACATATCGATTTCTGATGAAGTGTTTCTGTTGGCGACATGTAAACGTGTTTCGAACTTAATATTAGCCTTGTTCAATTAAATGATCGGCTATATGACTCTATTACCTAATCACTTGACAACCAAACCATCGATTGTTTACCCGATCGATACAGACTCTTTTATTCTCGTTCTCTCACATATGAACACATATACGTAACTGCGCATGTACAGCCGAAGCACAATTCTAATGCTTGTTCACTTTCCAGTTATTACAACGGAAGACGGGAAAATGACAGACGATACAATCAATTATTGTTGTTAATTGAAACAAAATCTGTAAAATAATCGGCCCGAGCAAAAGTACGTCACGTTCTTGTAAGTTTTGTATATTTTGTAAGTATATTACATTGAATATAAAGCTGAATCTACTGTTAGGAAACTTGGGTCACTGTTTCGGGCTAGGAAGATTTCTTCGTCAGAATCCATTTTGCCCACTTATAAATCTACCATTCGTCCGTGCATTGAATACTGTTGCCATATCTCATTGGATGCTCTTGTTATTCATCGCGAGGTTCTCGTCAGAATTCATTTTGCACATTTATAAATCTACGATTTTTCCGTGCATTAAATACTGTTGCCATATCTCATCGGGTGCTCCTGTTAGTCACCTCGAGGTTCTAATCAGAATCCATCACGCACATTTATAAATCTACTCTTCATCTGTACATTTAATACTGTTGCCATATCTCATTGGATGCTCCTGTTATTCATCGTGAGGTTCTCGCTAGAATTGATTTTGCACATTTATAAATCTACCATTCAAATGTGCATTGAATGCTGTTGCCATATCTCACTGGGCGTTCTTGTTATTCTTCTTGAGGTTCTCATCATAATCCATTTTGCTCATTTGTAAATCTACCATTCGTCCGTGCATTGAATACTGTTGCGATATCTCATTGGCTGCTTTTGTTATTCATCGCGCGCTTCTCGTCATAATCCATTTCGGGCACTTATAAATCTACTATTCGTCCGTGCATTGAATATTGTTGCCATATTTCATTGGCTGCTTTTGTTATTCATCGTGAGCTTCTCGTCATAATCCATTTCAGACACATATAAATCTACTATTCGTCCGTGCATTGAATACTATTGCCATATCTCATTGGCTGCTCTTGTTATTCATCGCGGGCTTCTCGTCATAATCCATTTCGGGCACTTATAAATCTACTATTCGCTCGTGCATTGAATACTATTGCCATATCTCATTGGCTGCTTTTGTTATTCATTTTGAGGTTCTCGTCATAATCCATTTCAGACACATATAAATCTACTATTCGTCCGTGCATTGAATACTGTTGCCATATCTCATTGGCTGCTCTTGTTATTCATCACGAGGTTCTCATCATAATCCATTTCGGGCACTTATAAATCTACTATTCGCCCGTGCATTGAATACTGTTGCCATATCTCATTGGCTGCTTTTTTTTATTCATTTTGAGGTTCTCGTCATAATCCATTTCAGACACATACAAATCTACTATTCGCCTGTGCATTGAATACTATTGCCATATCTCATTGGCTGCTTTTGTTATTCATTTTGAGGTTCTCGTCATAGTCAATTTCGGACACTTCTAAATCAACCATTTGCCCGTGCATTAAATACTGTTAGCTTTTCTGGTCGGCTGCTCCTGCTATTCTTGAAATTCTCGACAAAATCAAAAGGTAAATTTCCAATATAATCAGTCCTGACTAGGAATCTCGACTTTTCACATTTTCACGGACATGGCTTCTCTCTGTCTTTTCTACTAGCTATGGGTTAATTAGTAAGAAAAATTCTATAATCTTGATTGGCAACCTCTCCCGGGGGTTAAAAGGGGTTAACATTCTTATCTGTAAAAAAGTTAATTTGCAGAAACATCAAAGACCCCCTCGTCGATGGCGAGGGATCGTCGATGGCGAAGGATCGTCGATGGCCTCGGAGCGATAGGGATTAGGTTTGGGGTAGACAACCCTATATTTTCCATTTTGTTCCCACTATCTTTCGCCATCTCAGAGGTAACATTATCATTCCATTTTCCCTGAACTTAACATCTCTCAGTGTGATGAACTGGTAGTTTTTACAGGCTTCAAGATAACAGTTGTTAACTGAGGCAAGAAATGGCTTCCAAATTGTAACACCTCCTAAAAAAACTGCTTTTATTTAGCCACCATCGAGAATCTTATCTGGAGATTGTCCAGCATTGAAGCCATAGAAAAGAACAGATACCACATTACAGTTCAGTACTCATTTCTGTTTTCGACGAAATTGTCCTGTCTCTCAATACGGTACTTAGCATTAGAAATCAATCTTTGGTAAATACATCTTCGGATCTGAGTGTCGCACTTTCCGTCCTCTGTTAGAACACTTCCTAGATATCTAAATTTAGCTACTTTCTGTAGGTCTTGTAGTTTTTTTCCGTGTCTTGTTTGATTTTAGTATCGCCAGCCTGTAGTTGTCATTTTGGGCTCCTCTTTTTACTGATGACCATGCATTCAGTTTTCTTGTAGTTTATGTTTAGTCCTTTCTTTCCGCTCTCTTTAGCTACTTTCTGTCGGTCTTGTAGTTTCCTTTCCGTGTCTTGTTTGATTTTAGTATCTCCAGCCTGTAGTTGTCATTTTGGGCTCCTCTTTTTACTGATGACCATGCATTCAGTTTTCTTGTAGTTTATGTTTAGTCCTTTCTTTCCGCTTTCTTTAGCTACTTTCTGTCGGTCTTGTAGTTTCCTTTCCGTGTCTTGTTTGATTTTAGTATCCCCAGCCTGTAGTTGTCATTTTGGGCTCCTCTTTTTACTGATGACCATGCATTCAGTTTTCTTGTAGTTTATGTTTAGTCCTTTCTTTCCGCTCTCTTTAGCTACTTTCTGTCGGTCTTGAAATTTCCTTTCCGTGTCTTGTTTGATTTTAGTATCTCCAGCCTGAAGTTGGCATTTTGGGCTCCTCTTTTTACTGATGACCATTCATTCAGTTTTCTTGTAGTTTATGTTTAGTCCTTTCTTTCCGCTCTCTTTAGCTACTTTCTGTCGGTCTTGAAATTTCCTTTCCGTGTCTTGTTTGATTTTAGTATCTCCAGCATGAAGTTGGCATTTTGGGCTCCTCTTTTTACTGATGACCATTCATTCAGTTTTCTTGTAGTTTATGTTTAGTCCTTTCTTTCCGCTTTCTTTAGCTACTTTCTGTCGGTCTTGTAGTTTCCTTTCCGTGTCTTGTTTGATTTTAGTATCTCCAGCCTGAAGTTGGCATTTTGGGCTCCTTTTTTTATTGATGACCATGCATTCAGTTTTCTTGTAGTTTATGTTTAGTTCTTTCTTTCCGCTTTCTTCAGTTACTTTCTGTCTGAGGTCTTCACTGCCGAATTCTCTTCTTTTCTGAAAATTATGTGTAGTTTTGTTTTGTTTTTTTAATGGAGCCTAACAATGGCCACCTGACCCAGTCTTCTTAAAGAGAAATAACTGTAAAATCTTTGAGAAGAATTTTGCTTCTAAATATAATAGCGAAAAAATAAAAATCAAGACAACAAAAAAAAGCATTTTCAACGCTGAATATTCCGTAGAATATTCCGTTTGAAACAGGAAACAACAATGCCATCGTCGACGGCTCGAGAAAAGCATTGTCTTGCCGGTTCTGTGTTTGGATATTAACAGCAGGTTCAAACCGTTCCGAGACAGGCAAAGCATATAACGTCCAAGAGTTCATCTACGTTTTTGTTTTTTCTATCTGTTTTTTTTCCTTCTCAATTTTTATATTCTTATAAGTCAAGCTGTTGTGTAAAAAATGTTAGATAACTTCAGTTATTTTTATTCACAAAAAAATGAAAGCAATCTTTTTTTTTTTACTCGTTATAAAATAAAAGAAATATGTTTCTTGCAAAAAAAAAAATATTATCGATTTCTACAAAGGATTATCGATTTTTATTCTAAGTTAACAAGAAATGATCTTTCTGAAATTCTTACTACTCACTATTTTGTTTTGTAAACGAGATCGTCAGAAGTTTTCTTGTAAAACTTTAAACATTTGTAAATACGAAAATAAAGATAAAAACAAATTTCTATTTTGTAGGATGATGGTGATATTAGTGCATTCTCAGTCTTCGTTGGGGAATCGGAGGGCTGAGTTCGAATCCCAGTCGATTAACTAACGTGATAATTTTTTTTTTTAATTGCATCACCCCGAGCAAGGCAGCAATGCCACTGAAGCGCAGGGGGCTACATAAGAGTGAAAAGATTGGAAAAAAGAAAGCCAGGAGCCACATCCTAAACAGGGAACAAGGGATGAGCCTCTTCACCTGTTCAATAGACGTGGGTGGAGTGTGAACCGGGTGATAGATTAGTCTATCTACTCCAATTGAAAAAAAAAATAAATAAATAAAAGAGTGAAAAGATTGGCAAAGAGAAAGCCGGAAACCACATCCTAAACAGGGAACAAGGGATGAGCCTCTTCACCTGTTCAATAGACGTGGGTGGAGTGTGAACCGGGTGATAGATTAGTCTCTCTACTCCATTTGAAAATAAATAAATAAATAAAGGAGTGAAAAGATTGGAAAAGAGAAAGCCGGAAACCACATTCTAAACAGGGAAGAAGGGATGAGCCTCTACACCTGTTCAATAGACGTGGGTGGAGTGTGAACCGGGCGACAGTCTTGGGAAAGGTATGAATTAATTTCATCTTTCTGAGATGGGGTAGTATTTACATTATTCGGACTATTGTTCTCATCTTGGGTGCCATTTGTACAAATGGCAACCATGATGAGGTCAGTAGTCCGAATAATTTAAATATTGTAATCTCATCTTTCTTTCTTTTTTATTATATGTGCTTATTAGGAAGCATATTAGAGTAACTGATTGCGGTTCGAATTGAAGAATCGGAGAGTCGAGTTCGAATTACATTTAAGTATGTGCTATATACTTGTGAAAGGCATGAATCCAATTCTTTGTTCTTATGTGCTTTTATTAGGAAGCACGATAGAGTAAATGCTTGCAGCTCGGATTGAGGAATCAGAGAGTCGTGTTCGGATTCCAGTCGAGTTCTTACATTTACTTATGTACTAATACCCTTGGGAAAGGTATGAATCCATTTTCCTCTCCCTTCACTATGAGGGGAGAGAAGAAATATTTAGCCCTGAGTGGCAGCCAGTCTAGGAGAAGGAAAAGTTCTCTATATTCGAAATCAACCTGCAGGGAGTTGAGTTTATTCAGGCTATCTTGTCCAAGACATACCACTGCTACTATGGCTGCGGTATATGTAGGGACCCATAGAGCTTTATAAATCATGGATCTCGTAATTATGTAGTCAGTCAGTTAAGTGCCATACGTGATACACTCTTTGGGCGATCATATCTCGAAAGAGACATGACTGACTAGGCAGAAGATTATTCAGCAGTAGGTTGCCATTGTTTTCTAGACTGGTTGCCAGCCAAGGCTATAGAACCCAATCTGTCCTGTTATTTAACCCATAACTTGAGGGAAGATATGGATTAATACCTTTCTCAAGAATATTTGCGCGTAAGTGAATGCAATGAATTCAACTGGAATTCGAAATCGGCTCCCAGATTTCTCTTTCCGAGTCGATATTCACTGCACCCCAATGCACATTGTGCAGTAAGTAAAACAAAAAGCTTAAGATCAGACACAGATCGACTTTAAATTTGTAATAACCACCGGCCCAAAAGTGATACTGGAAATGGATCTCTGCATCTGTTATAGCTGAGCAGGCCCACTCGGGAGTGCTAGATTCGATTGCAACAACTGCATGTAAAGACGTACTTCCCTCCGATGTCACCTTGTTGTTTTCTTTCATTCGAGTACGCTTCTCCTCGGCGGCAAGCCTCTGTTACTCCTCCACTAGCTGCAGCCCTCGGTATAAATCGCGTGTACACCGTCATCGATCGCCTTCCCACCTCTCGATGTTCATGCCCTTCACCCTCACGTCCATGACTTTTTTGACAATTTTTTGTATATCCTTTAAGCTGGGGTTTCAAGGGATTCTTTCAATGTCCTGGTTTGTTACTTTTTTATCATTCCAAGTGCACGTACTATCACTGGTACTGTTCATGTTTTCAATTTCCATATGTTTTCTATTTCAATTTCTAGGTATTATTATTATTATTATTATTATTTTGGGGAATCACCCCTATTTACACACTCTATGGACACTTCAATGGCATACAAATAAACTTGCCTACAGAGAACGGGTCGTTGTTGTTAGAGTTGGTGCTTGTCAGAGTACTTGAACGGCCGCTCATTGGTCAGCAAGAATATAGACTATTACCCGAACTTACTTCTTTGTATATATTTGACTCCTACTAACAAGTATTCCTGAATCTACTAACCGTTTACAGTTGTATATCTTTTGTTCAATATAGTTACATTTTTTCCTCTCATATCTATTTTGTATTATATTTATATTGTGTGGTTTTCTAAACAAGAATCTACGACATATTATTATTATTATTATTATTATTATTATTATTATTATTGCATTTTCATCATAGTTTGATTTATGCTAGTGTCACACTACCTAACAAGTCTGAGGAAAGACTTAAGTTAAGTAGTAGTGTGTTTTTATGACTATATTTCATAATTTATTTTTCTATTTCCCATAATATCACTAGAGTTACATGGACAAAGTTCTTCTCAGGGTGTACTTATGAAGAAAGATTTTTTGTATTTCCCTTCAGCTGCGATTTTTTTTTCAATGTATTATAATGTTCCTTCTTTTTTCATTCCAAGTACACTTATTATCACAGTTACTTTTCTCGTTTTCGATTTCCACATTTTTTATTTCAATTTTATTTTCCTTATTATTATTATTATGTCATTTTTCATCATATTTCGATTTCTGCTTTGGTCTCACTACCAACCAAGTCTGCGGGGAGACCTAAGGCAGGTAGTGGCGTGTTGTTATGGCTCCATTTCATGTTTTTCTATCTTCCCTATCATCCTCAGCATTACATAGATAAAGTTTTCCTTAGTATGTGGGCTGTACTTAATAAGACAATTTTTTGTATGTCTCTTAAGCTGGGGTTTCCAGGGATTCTTTCAATGTGTTGTTTTGTTCAATTTTTTATCATTCCAAGTGCACCTACTATCACTGGCACAACTCTTGTTTTCAATTTCCACATTTTTTCTATTTCAATTTCCAGGTCTTTATATTTTGACAGTTTTTCAAATTCCTTGATTGCTATTATTATTATTATTATTATTATTATTATTATTATTTTAATTTGTACACTGATAGTTTCAAACATCAAGAATAATTTTAAGTTTATTTCTCTCAAGTGTCAAGATATCAAACAGCTAGCACTTTATTTGCTGTGTGTTTTTAGAACGTTACTATGCAAGGTACGGCACTGATGTTATGAAGGTGTTTGTTTGGAATCAAACCATGAGATTCAATCACAATTGACACGGGTTTGGCACCGACAAACTGCTTCATCATCAGTGGTAGTAGTGATAATACCGTAAACATTTCACGATTTTCCAATTTGCGGTAGACTGGTTGCGAACCCAGAGTATAGAATCCCAATCTGTCCTGCTATTTAATCCTTTTATCCAGATCAGTGAGTTAAGCGCCATACATGATTCACGATTGGGCGATCATGTTTCTTTCGATACATCACTGATTGGGCAGAAGATTTCTGGCAGTAAGTTACAATTATTTATTGAGGTAGACTGGTTGCCAACCAAGGCAGTAGAACCCAATCTATCCTGCTATTTAATCCTTTTATCCAGATCAGTGAGTTAAGCGCCATACATGATTCACGGTTGGGCGATCATGTCTCTTTCGATACATGACTGACAGGGCGGAAGATTATTCTCGCAGTAGGTTACCATTACTTTCTGCGGTAGGCTGGTTGCCAGCAAAGACTATAGACCCTAATCTGTCTTGCTATTCAATCCTTTTATCCAGATGGCACTTAATTGTTCAAATGAACTGTTCTGGTGTCCAGTTTTGTGCTCTTTTCCCTATGCTAGTCTCTTCTTCTTATTGGCTGGCCGAAGCAAAGGCTTCCTGGCTGCCTTGTAAAATTTTGCAAAGCAATAACAACAAAATAAACATTATATATTTTTATTTAATAAATACTAAAAATAGTATGAAATACATTTTTTATTAAATAAACTGGGGTGGCCTAATAATTATGCCCAGTAGGATAGATAGATAGATAGATAGATAGATAGATAGATAGATAGATAGATAGATAGATAGATAGAAAACCTAAAGAGCCAACAAACCCGTCATATATCACCTAAATGGATCTTCAGGGCAGGCTGGCTTCCCTGAAGATCCGGTTAGGTGAAACCTAGGTAGGTTTGTTGGCTCTTTAGGTTAAATATTTTGTCTGCTCTGCTTACGTATTGAGCGCATTTTTGTTATAGATTACTCGTCTCGGGTTTTTTACTTTGGGCTACGTACTTTGACTGATGTTCACGTGCTTAGCGCTTTCTTTTTTTACATCAATATTTTCCTTCCGCGTATATACTCGGAGGGTTTTTCGAAACGAGTATAGCGATGAGTTTACATTTATATATATATATATATATATATATATATATATATATATATATATATATATATATTATAAGTTATAGTTTAGAACATGTACAAATTATAATTTACTACAAAAGTGTACATTTTGTTTTGACATCGGTAAAACAATGTCCCATCAGACCATCATTATTAACTACCTGATGAGACATTGTATCAATATATATATATATATCGTATCAATATATATATATATGTGTGTGTGTGTGTGTGTGTGTGTGTGTGTGTGTGTGTGTGTGTGTGTGTGTGTGTGTGTGTGTGTGAAACGTGTTTGACTGGTAAACGATTTCATAGTAATTCACGTATACCATATTTTCCAAGGTATTTTTCTCCCCAACATCATGCTTATAAAATTTGTCTGCACATTATTGATTTAAAACTTTTGTGGTATACGTGTAACAGGGACAGGTTATCCGGGTATCTATATCTTACTACCCGAATTGTTTCGAAACAATTCCAGAATAAATCTGTGCTTTATACATATAGGTTTATCTACGCTAGATTTTTCAATATAACTATTTTATTTTCATCTGAAATTATGTAGGAACGAATTAGCAATTAGCATTAATTTAGTTTGAACATTTTTTGAGCGTTCCCATACCTAAAATATATTTCATGACAACAGAAGATGCGCTTCGACTTGAAAGCAACTGGCTTTTTATTTTTGGTGCATGCAGTTATGCTCAGGACGATTCGTGATTCTTTAACACCCATAAATTGCGTCGTACAAGTCGATCTCAAGATTTTCAGTACAAAATAATGAGTTAGTGCTGCCGTATAAATCGACTGGCAAAATTTAGGTCAACCGGTTAATGAACTTAGGTTACAATATACGATAACTTGTGCCAAAAGTACATAAGGTCACTCACACCACTTAGTATATTAAGGCATGAACCGTAATATATTTCTATTTGCATCGTTCGTATATATATATATATATATATATATATATACGAACGATGCAAATAGAAATATATTACGGTTCATGCCTTAATAGATAGATAGATAGATAGATAGATAGATAGATAGATAGATAGATAGATATAAGAAAAATTAATTCAAACACTTTATTTCATGGTGAATCGGAAGTTTACCCCTATTTCAACGGTCACTCCCTTAAAAGAGAAAATTTAAGAAACTGAAAATTTAAGAAACTGATGTATTTTTTCTTAAATTTTCTCTTTTAAGGGAGCGACCGTTATTTCTTTTCGTTTTTTTAGGTCTTTGTGAATCTCATTCGTGTAAAATCCTTTGTGAAATAAAGACGCAAGCTGATGATGGTTCGCCTGAAATAGAGCTTACTTCCGATGCACCATGAAATAACGTGTCTGTCTTAATTTTTCTTTTATGTACTCCATATGTATTTATCTGCATATATGTTTAGAGCTCTCTTAGAGAGTTATCCTACCACTGTATGTACAGGATACTCCCTTGGATTCTTCTATACCCACACTGCATGCTGAGATATGTATATATATATATATATATATATATATATATATATATATATATTATTCAAAATGGGATTTTTTATGTGTTGTAATGTCATGGTCATGCACGTGTTAAAGCATGAAAAAACTGATCTTTTTACAAACATTTTAGAACATTACTACAATATTCAAAGCTGATTCTATTAATTGACGGCTAATTGTGATTTATTCTGGAATTGTTTCGAAACAATTCGGGTAGAAAAAATGTACAGTAATTTTTAGCAACACAGTTTTCCGGTTATTTTTTGCTACCATATCTCACACCCCTGAAGATGATCTCGGAAAGAGGTTGAAAGTATTTGGGTACCTTGAGAAATGAATGATAATAATATCTGTCAACACTACAACTCATTTCTGACATCTTTCAATTGTAATACGCGAAAGAATATCTGTATGAACGGATTTTATTAAAAATATGCAGACATAATGTTTGCAATTTATTTAATCTGACACACACACACACACACACACACGCACACACACACACACACACGCATATATATATATATACTATTTTTTAGTATTTATTGCCAAGTGAATAATTGTAAATGAAAATAGAATGGTTCTTTTGTTAATATTGCACAATAACATGTGCATCAAATAAATTTATAAATATTTATTAATTACCTATATTGCAGTTTCATCAACGAAAGAATGAAGAAAATTTAGGTTGATTCTGACGTGTTCATCTTTGCTTCCTTGCCCTGTAAAATTTTGCAAAGTAATAATAACAAAAGAACCATTCCATTCTATTTTCATTTAGAATTATCCACTAAAATTAGTATGAAATACATAATTTTTTTTAAAAACTAGAGTTGCCAAATACGTATGGCCGGTAGTATATATATATATATATATATATATATATATATATATCTTATACCGTAGCCAGATGCACTCCAACTACCAACTAGATGAAAATATCCTAAAAAAACTCATAAATACTAATATTTCTCCGACAGATTCTAACAAAAGAATTAAGTTCATTATATATTACACTAAATCCACTACATCTAATTCATTTGTCCGCAACGACTCTTCCCCCACCGTTAGTGATTTGCAAAAAACCAATGTAGTATATAAATTCATATGTCCATTTAGAGAATGTATCTCTAACAACCTCAATAATATCTACATCGGCCACACCACAAATTCGCTCTCACGGCGTCTGACGTTGCACTTAAATAAAAATTCAAATATATTCCGTCATTTAGAACAACACGGTTATCAACGCACACTTCTGAGAAAAACGCTTGTTGATAACACGTACATACTCAAACAAGAAAATAATAAGCAGAAACTAAAAATCCTCGAAGCACTCTACATTAAACAATTTAAACCTGGTTTGAATACAATCAATTTCGATATTTCCAATAACGTACTCAAATGTCTGTAATCAGACCAGGGACCACAACACCACTATTTTGTCACTGTCTTCGGCCATCCGCCACGGTAGGGATGGACTTATATTTTCAATTCAATTATCTTTATTGTTAATAGCTTAAATGTTCTATGTTTACTGTGTGTTATTATTTACTCTTTGATAATGGCTTATGTGAGCCGAAAGCTTAGACCCGATAAAAAATTCAACAAATACTGTGATTTTTTGTTGTCTTTTAACGACATCACCATCAAGTATATCAGACAGTATGAACGGTTCCTACACAAAATTAATAGACAAAACTTGTCTATATTATTCAATGAAACCTGCATATATATATATATATATATATATATATATATATATATATATATATAAAACATAATGAGGAAAAACGGCTAGGAGAATCTAATTCTCGCGTGATGGAGAGAGAGAAAAAGAGAAACGGGGTAACGAGAGACATATTTGATGGCAGAGCGAGGTTTGGGAGAAATAGAAGCGACAAGGGTTAGGGTTAAGTAAAGGTCCTTGATCTCTTAAGTCCTGAAAGGAAACGGCACATTAAAAAGAATGTAAGCAACATAACGCACACACCAGTGGGTACCGTATATTGTATCAGTATAACTTAATGGACATTTAAGATTCATCAGGTCTACGTATAAACATACTAAAGTCAACATAAACGCCTATAAAATATTAATGCCGTATATATCATGGCTGATAGATTTTTGATAGTGCTGCTAAATGTTATTTTATTGTAAAACTCAGGATCACTTATCCGACATTTGCATCAGTGATGTAAACATGGCTGACCGTGATAAACCGCGTTTCGATCAGTGTTTAAACTTCGTGTATCATCTGTTGATCGCGTTTGTGGTGTTGCGTTAATACAGTACTGATTTGAGTTACTGTTTTATTATTTTATATTAACTTCTGCGTTAATATTCCAAATATTATTTTATTAACTTCTGCGTTAATATTCCAATATTATTTTATATTAACTTCGCGTTAATATTCCAACATGCTTTATATAACTTTCATGCTAATATTCCAAATATTGCTTATATTAACTTCTGCGTTAATATTCCAAATATTATTTTATATTAACTTCTGCGTTAATATTCCAAATATTATTTTATATTAACTTGCGTTAATATTCCAAATATTATTTTATATTAACTTCTGCGTTAATATTCCAAATATTATTTTATATTAATCTCCTTGCGTTAATATTCCAAATATTATTTTTATATTAATTTCGCGTTAATATTCCAAATATTATTTTACATTAACTTCTGCGTTAATATTCCAAATATTATTTTATATTAACTTCTGCGTTAATATTCCAAATATTATTTTATATTAACTTCTGCGTTAATATTCCAAATATTATTTTATATTAATTTATAGTTAATATTCCAAATATTATTTTTATATTAACTTCGTGTTAATATTCCAAACATTATTTTATATTAACTTCTGCGTTAATATTCCAAATATTATTTTATATTAACTTCTCATGTTAATATTCCAAATATTATTTTTATTTTAACTTCTGCGTTAATATTCCAAATATTATTTTATATTAACTTCTGCGTTAATATTCCAAATATTATTTTATATTAATCCTTGCGTTAATATTCCAAATATTATTTTATATTAACTTCTGCGTTAATATTCCAAATATTATTTTATATTAACTTCTGCGTTAATATTCCAATATTATTTTATATTAACTTGCGTTAATATTCCAAATATTATTTTTATATTAACTTCTCATGTTAATATTCCAATATTATTTTATATTAACTTCTGCGTTAATATTCCAAATATTATTTTATATTAACTTCTGCGTTAATATTCCAAATATTATTTTATTAATCTCTGCGTTAATATTCAAATATTATTTTATATTAACTTGCGTTAATATTCAAATATTATTTTTTATATTAACTTCTGCGTTAATATTCCAATATTATTTTATATTAACTTCTTGCGTTAATATTCCAAATATTATTTTATATTAACTTCTATGTTAATATTCCAAATATTATTTTTATTTTAACTTCAAAAGTTAATATTCCAATATTATTTTATATTAACTTCTGCGTTAATATTCCAAATATTATTTTATATTAACTTCTGCGTTAATATTCCAAATATTATTTTTATATTAACTTCTGCGTTAATATTCCAAATATTATTTTTATTTTAACTTCTGCGTTAATATTCCAAATATTATTTTATATTAACTTCTGCGTTAATATCTTAAATATTATTTATATTAATCTCTGCGTTAATATTCCAAAATATTATTTTATATTAACTTCTGCGTTAATATTCCAAATATTATTTTATATTAATCTCTATGTTAATATTCCAAATATTATTTTATATTAACTTCTGCGTTAATATTCCAAATATTATTTTATATTAATCTCTGCGTTAATATTCCAAATATTATTTTTATTTTAACTTGCGTTAATATCTAAATATTATTTTATATTGTATCTCTTGCGTTAATATTCCAAATATTATTTAGCATTAATCCTCGCGTTAATATTCCAAATATTATTTTATATTAACTTGCGTTAATATTCCAAATATTATTTTATATTAACTTCTATGTTAATATTCCAAATATTATTTTATATTAACTTCTGCGTTAATATTCCGCAAATATTATTTTATATTATATTATAATATATTATATTATAATATATTCAACAAAAAAAAGTTTTAGTGAGATATATCTATGGCAGTCTGCTGGTTGTAAGATAAATATTGAAAAATTATTGTTACGCGTCTTGTCATTTTGTTTACAACTCGGTGGCAAAAGTTTGCTTTATATACCCGTTATATAAGTCGACACCTACTTTTGGAAATATTCTTTACGCTTTTAATCTCGACTTATACACCACAATTTACGGTATACCACACTTGTTGTGCAACTGAAGATAACATGTACCCACTCACCTGTATTCAAATTTATTATTAAACTGGAAAATATGGTATTCTATTATGCATGCTTAATGTACTTTTAATATTTTCGTTAGCTTTGTGTTTCCTATAATTATTATTTGTTCATCAGTGTGAACTATATGAATTCCGACGACTGTCTTCGACTGACATCAAAAAACCACGGTGAAAGTACGGAACCGAAATATCAAGGCAGCGGCCAGCCTGCTGATTGTTTGACACGTCCACGTAGAAACTACCGCTGGGAAACCACCGCTGGAAAGCCACTGCTGGGAAGCCACCGCTGAGAAGCCAACTCAGGAAGCGTGTGTGCCAACTCACGAAATCTGGAGTTAGACTTATTGGGGATAGCAAGCCAGCCGTCCCCCACATTGTCTGGTATGCCGTCACCACTAAGTGTGAATTCCTTGGAACGACCCGAGTTGGCGGATTTCAACAGCCTTCGGCCATTCTTCGGTAATCATCGTATATTCCACCAGCTTCGTCGGCTATCTTCGGATTTTTACGACATCATTGGAACTTCTCAGATTTGTAACCTTGAATCTTTTTTGTTTGTTTGTTTGTTTGTTTGTTTGTTTGTTTGTTTGTACTTTGTAATAAGGTGATCTTTCTCTGTCCTTCTCTCTCTCCCTCTCTCTCTCTCTCTTTCCCTCTTCCTCTTTCTCGCTTACACTCTAACTCATCCAGTCTCTCTCAGTGGCACACTCCCTCACCCATTATCTCTCTATCTCATTCACTCTCTATATATATCATTCTCACTCACTCTTTCTCTCTCTCTCGTTCTTTCACACTCATTCATTGTCTCTCACGATCTCCGTCTCTTCATATATCTAAATTTATATCTTTTTCTACAGATAGATATACAGAGATAATTCAAACATACGCACCGTAATGGGGGCGCTAGAGAGTGTCGTCAGTGATGTCATCGCGAGGATCACTAGGGGGTTTCGGGTCTTTCATACCCCCCTCACCGCGCCGACCCAACCAGAGATGATCAGCCTTCGGCCCACCCTTGATAAACGCTGGAAAGGTATTGATCCGTTTCTTCCTTCCAGTTATGGGTTAAATAACAGGACAGATTGGGTTCTATAGCCTTGGCTTGCAACCAGTCTACCGCAGAAAGCAATGGCAACCTACTGCGGGATAATGTTCTGCCCAGTTAGTCATGTCTCTTTCGAGACATGATCGCCCAAGCGTGTTTCACGTATGGCACTTTAACTGACTGACCACTCGCTAATTTTCTAAATAACTATGAATTCATCTTATATTTTCAAAATAAACCATTTTCACCATTTATTTTAACATATCACCTGAAGACGAACAGTTTCGTTCAGAAGCATGAACATTTTTGTGTTATGATATTATGCTTTATAAACCATTGTAATAACAGAATTACAATATATATATATATATATATATATATATATATATATTTAAATACTTTAATCCAAGCGGAAAATGCAGGAAGGTAAATTCCAAAACCCGATCCTAATTCATATTAAATATTAAATTTTAATATTAAACAATGATACAGGAGAAGAGCTCCATGTAATAAAAATTACAGAGCAAATATAAATTAAATTAAATTTTTTCAAAGATGTTGAATGCACATTTTGACATGAAATCCCCGAAGGGGATAACACATTACCTCAGCAACAAATGCTATCCCGAAACTGGAGATAATTTGAAGTAAATTATGTCTATTTTCTCTTTTCAGCTCATAGATAAAATTGTAAAAAAAATAAAAAATAAAAAAAGGGGAAAAAATGGTATCGTCTGGGTCCACAAAAAGGAGAAGAGGACAGTAAAGTAAACTGAACAGACGGCGTGTTGAATTGATATTAGGTTAAACAAAACGGAAAGGAGGTGGGAGGTAAAAGAGATAAAGGAAGGGAGGGGAAAAAAGAAGAGAAAGAAATAAAAAATGTTTTTTCTTCTTACAGACGCTCGATGCATTCAAATAAACCTAACTTCCTAAACAAGTTGAAGTATTAGAAAAAAGACCTTTTATTTAAAAAGGTATATTTAGGGGAAAAAATGAATATTATTTTAAAGGGAATAAAAAGATATGAGATTTCAAATTTAAATTTTAAAATAGGTCATATGATTTAATCTAATTAAAGATATCGCTAGGTATAGATGAGCTAAAAAAATTTCCATATACAAATTATACATATATATACACACACAATTTTAAATCTCATATCTTTTTATTCCCTTTAAAATAATATTAATTTTTTCTCCTAAATATACCTTTTTAAATAAAAGGTCTTTTTTCTTATATAATTTATATATATTTATATATATATATTATGTGGACTGCTGTCATATATTTCGGCTGTTGTACGCTCCAGTCTTCTTCATGTGATTACAATTTTAAACCAAACCCTTTATCGATCACTGGGTTATATGTAAGGTCAATAGACACCTCCTAACACACTAACTCGCTTCCCTTCTTTCAAACACTCTTCCAATCCTCCCAACTACCTATCACCCCACTTCTGACATTTCCTATATCTAACCACTCTTTCTATTTTTTTTTTTTTTTAATCATATCACCCCAAGCAAGGCGGTAACACCACTGATGTGCAGGGGGCTACATAAGAGTGAGAAGATTAGAAAAGAGAAAACCAGAAACCGCATCCTAAACAGGAAACAAGGGAGGAGCCTCTTCACCTGTTCAATAGATGTGGGTGGAGTGTGAACCGGGCGATAGTTTAGTCTATCTACTCCAATTGAAAAAAATAAAAAAAAGAAAAGAGTGAAAAGATTGGAAAAGAGAAAGCCGAAGACCGCATCATAAACAGGGAACAAGGGATGAGCCTCTTCACCTGTTCAATAGACGTGGGTGGAGTGTGAACCGGGCGATAGTTTAGTCTATCTACTCCAATTGAAAAAAATAAAAAAAAGGAAAAGAGTGAAAAGATTGGAAAAGAGAAAGCCGGAGACCGCATCCTAAACAGGGAACAAGGGATGAGCCTCTTAACCTGTTCAATAGACGTGGGTGGAGTGTGAACCCGGCGATAGTTTAGTCTATCTACTCCAATTGAAAAAAATAAAAAAAAAGAAAAGAGTGAAAAGATTGGAAAAGAGAAAGCCGGAGACCGCATCCTAAACAGGGAACAAGGGATGAGCCTCTTCACCTGTTCAATAGACGTGGGTGGAGTGTGAACTGGGCGATAGTTTAGTCTATCTACTCCAATTGAAAAAAATAAATATTTACCTTCCCCTATGTAGCCCCCTGCGAAATAGTGGCAATGGAATGCCTTGCTTGGGGTGAAACGATTAAAAAAAAAACAAAAAAAACATACATATAAATTATCATAAAAATATTAGCGGTTAGAATCTTTTGATAAAATATTAATTTAATAAATAAAATGTAAAATATTTTTTTATTTTATTCATCTTGTCGGATTCCGATCCATATATTCAACTCATATATATATATATATATATATATATGTAGAGAGAGAGAGAGAGAGAGTGAGAGAGAATTGATATAGAGAGGTTTGTCAGCTGAACGGTATTATTTCAGTCATGTCGACTTCGAAGTTTTATCATAGCATTATTGCGATTTCTTCACTCTTCAGGGTTATTTGTTTTTCTACTTATGTTTTCTGAAGAGCGAATACATGACAATGATGCCTTCACGAAACTTCAGAGTCGGCATGACTGAAATAACACTGTTCAGCTTTGTGAAAAATTTCTTCACATTAATTCTATTAACCCTCTATCCTTATCTTGACAGCACTCCATGATAAAAAATCAGCTTGCCTAACACGCCTTTCCACCAGTAAATTACTGAAAAAAAACCCAGAAATCTTGGCACTAAGTATATTTATAGCTTAACGCTATATATATTTTTTTTTTTTTTTTTTTTTTTAATCATTTCACCCCGAGCAAGGCAGAAACGCCACTGATGTGCAGGGGGTTACATAAATGTAGAAAGATTAATTAGAAAAGAGTGAGGAGTACAAGCTAGTTAGAAAGGAACAATAGAAAACTGAGAAAGCAGGTGCAATGACAGGTACATGGGCGGAGAGAAAGGGAAGGTTATACAGGGGAGGGGAGAGAGCTAGAGGCCAGTGGTTAGTAGGTGAGTATTAACTTTGCTTTTAAATTTCTGGAGGTCGTAGCCGTCAGGAAAGCAAGAATACGGGAGTGAGTTCCACAGGCGGGAAGTGCGAGAGAGGAAGCTGCTGGAGTAGAATTGTCGTCTGCGTTTGGCTAACCTGACTGTGAATGGGTGGGACCCAGTTGCCAGTCTGGTTGAACGGGTAAACACCTGTTGAGGAGGCATCAGTGACTTAAGCTCATCCGAGCAGAAGCCATGAAGGTATTTATAGAAGAGACAGAGGGAGGCCACATTTCGACGATGGGAAAGTGGCTGCAGACGAGTCGCCAGATCAGAACCTATCACATTACAGACTCTCCTTTGGAGCTTGTCGAGAACACTGAGGAGAACGAAATCTCTGTGTGTGTGTGTGTGTGTGTGTGTGTGTGTGTGTGTATTGTTTTTGTATATATGGATTTCTTTTCTTTTATGGTTTAGTTCTGTAATTGTGCGCGTGCTGTTGTGTGTGTATTTTGAATTCTTGTGATATTTCCGGTATGATTGCCATATTTTAATGCTAAGTTGTAAATTTTCCAACACTTCACTTAATCTGACATCACAAGAAGTGAATTAATTTCTGAGCTAACCCCCACTTTTTTTTAATATTCTGAATTAAATTGGACCATTTGATATTTCGCGTTTTGAGGAGAGAAGCGCCCACCCACCTGGCAAAATAAATCAGGATTTATATTTGCTTTAAATGTGTTAAGTTTTATTTCATATATATATATATATATATATATGTGTGTGTGTGTGTGTGTGTGTGTGTGTGTGTGTGTGTGTGTGTGTGTCTCTTTGTATCTCGGCACGGTAAGAAAGAAAGAAAGAAAGAAAGAAAGAAAGAAAGAAAGAAAGAAAGAAAGAATGGTAATATGACTTAATGCAGATAGAAAGTGAGAGAGTCTGGATAAGAAAGAAAGAAAGAAAGAAAGAGAGGTTGTATGACTTAATGCAGATAGAAAGTGAGAGTCTGGATAAGAAAGAAAGAAAGAAAGAAAGAAAGAAAGAAAGAATGTTTCAGTGATGCGGAAAAGTCAATTTCACATCTATTTATTTGTATCGCTTTCCTTCTTAAAATAACGACCAGTATTCATATTTTTTATTGTTGTGGTTTTTACGTTATTTGGGCTATTGTCCTCATCTTTTGGCCATTTCTACGACGTTTCGGCCGTTGTACGTTCCGGCATTCTTCAGGTGCTAGGAATTTCGAACCGAACCTTTTATTACAATCACTGGGGTATATGAACTCCATTCCTTGCGTAAAGCCTCGATTGGAACTCATGAGTTATCTCCCTCTAACCCTGCAAGTTTCTTGTTCACCACTGCTGTAGCCTGGTAGTGGACTCACAACTCTAAGAGTAAAGTCAGGAACTAACCAACGTCTGGATCATACGCCGTCAAAAAAACAACAAGATACTTCAACTGACTCCTAAATACTAAAGTCCGATAAGTACAATTTGTCTTTATTTCTTCACCTTCTTTTCACTTCCATAAAAAGGAACGAAACACAGACTTTATTAGTAACCTTTTAATCTTTCTACATACACGCATTCTGCTACTATCAACTATAAGGATTAACTTAACTCCTCACTACTATTTTTCCAGAACATTTAACTACGTATATTTTTCTCTTTAAACATTTTCTTCTCACAAATTTGTTATTCTGTTTAGTTAATAAAATTTTACTTTAACATACAAAACAAAACCTTTTATTCTTCCACATTCCAACATCCAAACTTCAACCTTCTGATATTTTAAATTGTGGGGAATTCGGTGGTGTTTGGCACAAGGCCAATTTGAAAAAGATCACCGAGGCCCCTACGCACTCTTTAGACATTTACGTCATAGGGAATTAATTTTTTCTTTTATGAGAGTAGCATTTTTTGTCAAAATTGGGGTCACTCTTGTGACGGTATTAACGTATTGTTTTGTAAAATGTCCGTTTTGTGTTCATATATTATTTTATTTAGATATAAAAAGAAAGATAGCCTACCAACTAACTTTATCACATCTACAACTGAAAAGAATCTATTTCAACTGTTATAATCGGACTTGGTTGAATCTAGCCCATTTAACTCTGAATTGATGAGACCTTACTGCCAATCGTGTATAGCGCTTAAATTCATAGAGTCTCGGTACCACCGCGAAAAACACACCAGAACAATTACCATGGAAGTTTTATATATATATATATATATATATATATATATATATATATATATATATATATATATAGAAAAAGCACAGCAAAGCATGTTTATGACGGTGAGAAAGTAACTGAATCCAAGATACCAGGTCAGAACCGATAATATTGCTGATTCTTTTTAGGAAAAACGCTGAAAATGTTGACTATACGTATTCTACAAGTTTTAAAAAAAAGCATAGCTATTCATGTATAGAACTGATGAAAATTGTATTAAACGGCGTGCTTCCAGATCATTCCATACTAAGGCGGCTGTCACCCAGGGTTCTATCCTACGGGAAGGGACAACTCAGCACCACCAACTCAACACAGCCGTCAGGATAACTCAGGACCGAGACAACACAACAGTAGAAAAACATAACTTTTTTATAACCTAATCAGTCAGTCAGTTAAGTGCCATACGTGATCCACGCTTTGGGCGATCATGTCTCGAAAGAGACATGACTAACTGGGCAGAAGATTATACCGCAGTAGGTTGCCATTAATTCCTGCGGTAGACTGGTTGCCAGCCAAGGCTATAGAACCCAATCTGTCCTGTTATTTAACCTATAACTGGAGAGAAGAGACGGATTAATACCTTTCTCAAGGGTATTTGTGCGTAAGTGAAGGCAAGGAATTCAACTGGAATTACTCACTAGATGCAAACCCTACTTCTAAGCGAATATTTTTTCTGGCACTTCTCACCCTTGAAAACCTTTCCTATTTCTTGCTTCCCCGATAACTACAATCATAAAATTTAAAAGCAACCTGTAGTGGACGAAGGGTCCACTTACTAATTTAAGTTTTATGAGTCGACTCGACGTAACATGGGGTCATGATTTAAAGCAATGTTTAAGAAAGAACAAAAAGGCGAATTCCCCTTCGTCTGTTCGTAGAAACAAAATAAGATGTATGAAGTTTTTTCTCTAGCTGAAAGAAAGGTTTGTAACAATTGTTAAGATTATCGTAAAGAGTTCAAAGTTCAAATCCTTGATGAAGAAAGTCAGACAGAAGACAAAGTTCTGTGTCTGTGTGTGCGTTGAGTAGCGAGAGAGAGAGACTTACATGCGAATGTAGTAGTCTGTGGATTTCTACTGACGAAGGTTGGGAGAATTGTGAATTTATGTGTAGAAAGTTATTTTATGTAAAATCCTGTTTGAATGAAAGTTAATGTGCATAGTGTTAATGTCGGAGAAGAAAAATAAAAGAAATTTGCGCCACTAATTGCTACCCGCAATTAGCGCGCGTGTGTTTGTGTGAGTTAGGGAGACATGTTTGCTCTTGTCCCGGGACGAAATCCTAACTGCTGTACCACGTGATGTTTTCCGCTTTTATTAGCATCGTTTTGGCGGGAACCAGTCATCACGTGGACGGCGAGTGACCATGCGTGTGTGTGTGTGGGGGGGTGTCAATGTATGAAACCCCACAAACCTCAATCGCCATCTTCTGTTTTCTTGAATCCAGTTGCTTTACTGTCTTTTCCTTACTATCTTCCCTAGCAAAGTCTTCTTCTTCTCATTGACTCTCTGTAACCCCCTACGTGCTAGTCAGTCAGTTAAGTGCCATACGTGATACACGCTTGGGTGATCATGTCTCGAAAGAGACATGACTGACTGGGCAGAAGATTATCCCGCAGTAGGTTGCCATTGCTTTCTGCGGTAAACTGGTTGCCGACCAAGGCTATAGAACCCAATCTGTCCTGCTATTTAACCCATAACTGGAAGGAAGAGACGGATTAATACCTTTCCCAAGGGTATTTGCGCGTAAGTGAATACAATGGATTCAACTGGAATTCGAACTCTGCTACCCGATTTCTCGTTCCACTGTACCACAACGCACATATCAATAACATGTCATATATATTTGCTTTTGCAACATAAAATACACCACATTCTTTTAAAATGTATGAAACTGAAATGATATTATTGATCATGAAACTGTGATGGGGAGTTCTACACATTTATTTTCTAGATTAATCAATATGAAAGCATCTAAACATCCTGCCAATGAAATTGCTCGGAAATCTATTGTCTGACCAATCAGAAGTACCGATGTAAGTCAGCTCTTATCGTTAGGTGACGTGTTGTACGTTGATTGGTGCAAAGTTTGCTGAAGAGAAGAGGACACAGAAACCTATTTGGATTGACATAAAATCAAGCGATATAGGTTGCTGTATCTGGGAAAAACTTACCATGCTATCAAAGGAGACGTTCGATTTTATTTCGGTTTGCATATCGTTAAAAAAATATCCGAAGGTCGAAGCGAATTTGACTCACTGGCAATGAGATCATTCGTACAGATTTGTTTGAATCATAAATAATCATTCGCTGTGGTGAAGAATAAATTTGGAGAACACTAACAAACCTTAGTATATACACATTGGATTAAAGAATACATTTAACTAGGCATTGAAAGTGCGTTGACCTCACATAAGGAGGTTCCAGTAAGTAATTCCATTAGCATGACTGATGTTAACTTCCATGAGAGTGACTCGTTGATTCTTCTCGAACTGACATGAATTTAAAAGACTATATTAAGTCAATTACTAGGTCTGCTGCTTTTAAAAAATGGCCTCTTTTGTCGCGCTAAATACTTTTTCTTGCCAGAATCTATCTAACATATATATAAGTTTACCATTCGTCCTTGCTGTAAATATTGTTGTCACATCTGGTCTGGCCTTCCTGCTATATATTTATAGATTCTTAATAAAATCCAAAAGGAAAGTATGCAATAGTATCCCTGATACTTTTATTTATAAGTCTATTGTTGCGGTGCAGTGGATATCGGCTCGGAACAAGAAGTCGGGGAGCCGAGTTCGAATTCCAGTTGAATTCCTTGAATTCACTTACGCGCAAATATCCTTGGGAAAAGTATTAGTCCCTCTCTTCCCTCCAGTTATGGTTCTATAGCCTTGGCTGGTAACCATTCTACCGCAAAAAGCAATGCCAACCTACTGCGGGATAATCTTCTGCCCAGTCAGTCATGTCTCTTTCGAGACATAATCACCCAAGCCTGTATCACGTATAGCACTTAACTGGCTGACTGATTTATCTTCGGAAGTGCGTTGTGGTGCAGCGGATATCAGCTCGGAACGAGAAATCACTTGCATTCACTTACTCGCGAATACCCGTACGAAAAAGTGTTTATCCGTCTCTTCGCTCCAGTTATGGATTAAATAACAGGGCAGATTGGGTTCTATAGCCTTGGCTAGCACGCTCATGGAGAGAGAAACAATAGCGAGGCAGCGTCAGATCAGCTCATTCTCTTTACTACCTGTTATTAAACATTACTACCAGTTATGAAAACGCTTGCTACGTATTGGCTCTTTAACAGTAACTTATTATTTTTTGCAATAATTATGTCGTTGACTAGTGAAGAATATATATATATATATATATATATAGGTATAGGTGTCAGTCCGTAATGATGATAAGAGCTAATCAAACTCATTGAAATCAGCTATAGTTTATAACTGATATGACGTGCTGAGTTTTCCTTTATATATATATATATATATATATATATATATATATATATATATATATATATATATATATATATTAGGCGTGTTTATACGCGCTAAAAAGCTTACCTTCTTCTACCGGACGCTCGTGACCTAGGGGTAGAATTGCCGACTGACGCCGATTCAGTCAGGTTTCAATCCTGGGTTAGGAGGTCAACGGTATCTAGGCCGTACTCATGAGCTGCGAAGCAGATCTGTCTGCGGAAGACTATAGTATATATATATATATATATATATATATATATATATATATATATATATATATATATATATCTTCTTTATTGTAATTATATATTTTCCTCCAGCTACGTTCAGAATTTTGGATTATTTTTGTCGTAATTAACGTAAGGTACTCAATAGCACGTACATCAATATATATGTTGCTGTCATTTTAGATGAAACCTGCCCACTCGTATATGACAGATGATAATATTTCTCAAAGTAAAATCATAAACACCTCTCAATTTGTATTTAAATCAACAAACATTTGGCTGCTTATTGAGAAATACTATATTTTTAAATAACAATCAGACACTAAGTCTTTACAAATAACACGATTGAATAAAACCAAAACCAAAAAGCATTTTCATCAAATCATTTAATAAACTAACAGCAAAAATATAATCTTCATGAACATAAGAACTATAGGAAAAATTGTCTATTTTTTTTTTTTTATAGTCTGTCATGTTCAATGTTATTTAAGTTCCTTTTGATAGTCCGGAAGTAGTCAGCCATCCGTCTCTTCGCTCCAGTTACGTTTTTTTATAGTCTGTCATGTTCAATGTTATTTAAGTTCCTTTTGATAGTCCGGAAGTAGTCAGCCATCCGTCCCTTCGCTCCAGTTACGTTTTTTTTATAGTCTGTCATGTTCATTGTTATTTAAGTTCCTTTTGATAGTCCGGAAGTAGTCAGCCATCCGTCTCTTCGCTCTAGTTACGTTTTTTTATAGTCAGTCATGTTCAATGTTATTTAAGTTCCTTTTGATAGTCCGGAAGTAGTCAGCCATCCGTCTCTTCGCTCCAGTTACGGTTTTTTTTATAGTCTGTCATGTTCAATGTTATTTAATTTCCTTTTCATAGTCCGGAAGCAGTCAGCCATCCGTCTCATCGTTCCAGTTACGTTTTTTTATACTCTGTCATGTTCAATGTTATTTAAGTTCCTTTTGATAGTCCGGAAGTAGTCAGCCATCCGTCTCTTCGCTCCAGTTACGTTTTTTGTTAGTCTGTCATGTTCAATGTTATTTAAGTTCCTTTTGGATAGCTGGAGGTAGTCAGCCATCCGTCTCTTCGCTCCAGTTACGTTTTTTTATAGTCTGTCATGTTCATTGTTATTTAAGTTCCTTTGATAGTCCGGAAGTAGTCAGCCATCCGTCTCTTCGCTCCAATTACGTTTTTTTATAGTCTGTCATGTTCATTGTTATTTAAGT
The DNA here is from genome assembly GCA_037127315.1 of Ascarosepion bandense. Lineage (NCBI taxonomy): Eukaryota > Metazoa > Mollusca > Cephalopoda > Sepiida > Sepiidae > Ascarosepion > Ascarosepion bandense. The sequence continues at coordinate 1,064,309 of JBBBDQ010002429.1, forward strand.
TCCTTTTGATAGTCCGGAAGTAGTCAGCCATCCGTCTCTTCGCTCCAGTTACGGTTTTTTATATTCTGACATGTTCAATGTTATTTAAGTTCCTTTTGATAGTCCGGAAGTAGTCAGCCATCCGTCTCTTCGCTCCAGTTACGGTTTTTTATATTCTGACATGTTCAATGTTATTTAGTTCCTTTTGATAGTCCGGCTTAAATAGCCATCCGTCTCTTCGCTCCAGTTACGGTTTTTTTTATAGTCTGTCATGTTCAATGTTATTTAAGTTCCTTTTGGATAGTCCGAAGTAGTCAGCCATCCGTCTCTTCGCTCCAGTTACGGTTTTTTTATAGTCTGTCATGTTCATTGTTATTTAAGTTCCTTTTGATAGTCCGGAGGTAGTCACATCCGTCTCTTCTCTGCTCCAGTTACGTTTTTTTATAGTCTGTCATGGTTCATTGTTATTGAAAGTTCCTTTATTATTCGAAGTAGTCAGCCATCCGTCTCTTCGCTCCAATTACGTTTTTTTATAGTCTGTCATGTTCATTGTTATTTAAGTTCCTTTTGATAGTCCGGAAGTAGTCAGCCATCCGTCTCTTCGCTCCAGTTACGGTTTTTTATATTCTGACATGTTCAATGTTATTTAAGTTCCTTTTGATAGGTCCAAGAATAGCCATCCGCCCTCTTTCTGCTCCAGTTACGGTTTTTTTTTATAGTCTGTCATGTTCAATGTTATTTAAGTTCCTTTTGATAGTCCGAAGTAGTCAGCCATCCGTCTCTGCTCCAGTTACGGTTTTTTTATAGTCGGTTGTATGTTCATTGTTATTTAAGTTCCTTTGATAGTCCGGAGGTAGTTTCATCCGTCTCTTCGCTCCAGTTACGTTTTTTTATAGTCTGTCATGTTCATTGTTATTTAAGTTCCTTTTGATAGTCCGGAAGTAGTCAGCCATCCGTCTCTTCGCTCCAATTACGTTTTTTTATAGTCTGTCATGTTCATTGGTTATTGTCTTCTTGATAGTCCCGGTGTTGTCAGCCATCCGTCTCTTCGCTCCAGCTACGTTTTTTTATAGTCTGTCATGTTCAATGTTATTTAAGTTCCTTTGATAGTCCTAGCAGTCAGCTATCCGTCTTCGCTCATACATGTTTATAGTCTGTCATGTTCAATTTTCATTAGTTCCTTTGATAGTCCTGGAAGTAGTCAGCCATCCGTCCTCTGCTCCAGCGAGTGTTTTTAATAGTCTGTCAAGGTTCAATGTTATTTAGTTCTTTTGATAGTCCGGAAGTAGTCAGCCATCCGTCTCTTCGCTCCAGTTACGTTTTTTTATAGTCTGTCATGTTCAATGTTATTTGCTCCTTTCGATAGTCCGGAAGTAGTCAGCCATCCGTCTCTTCGCTCTAGTTACGTTTTTTTATAGTCTGTCATGTTCAATGTTGTCTTTGATAGTCCGGAAGTAGTCAGCCATCCGTCTCTTCGCTCCAGTTACGTTTTTTATAGTCTGTCATGTTCAATGTTATTTAAGTTCCTTTTGATAGTCCGGAAGTAGTCAGCCATCCGTCCCTTCGCTCCAGTTACGTTTTTTTATAGTCTGTCATGTTCATTGTTATCAGTTCCTGATAGTCCGGAAGTAGTCAGCCATCCGTCTCTGCGCTCTAGTTACGTTTTTTTATAGTCAGTCATGTTCAATGTTATTGCCCTTTGATAGTCCGGAAGCAGTCAGCCATCCGTCTCTTCGCTCCAGTTACGGTTTTTTTTATAGTCAGTCATGTTCAATGTTATTTAAGTTCCTTTTGATAGTCCGGAAGTAGTCAGCCATCCGTCTCTTTGCTCCAGTTACGTTTTTTAATAGTCTGTCATGTTCAATGTTATTTAAGTTCCTTTTGATAGTCCGGAAGTAGTCAGCCATACGTCTCTTCGCTCCAGTTACGTTTTTTTATAGTCTGTCATGTTCAATGTTATTTAAGTTCCTTTTGATAGTCCGGAAGTAGTCAGCCATCCGTCTCTTCGCTCTAGTTACGTTTTTTTATAGTCTGTCATGTTCAATGTTATTTAAGTTCATTTTGATAGTCCGGAAGTAGTCAGCCATCCGTCTCTTCGCTCCAGTTACGGTTTTTTTTTATAGTCTGTCGTGTTCAATGTTATTTAAGTTCCTTTTGATAGTCCGGAAGTAGTCAGCCATCCGTCTCTTCGCTCCAGTTACGGTTTTTTTTATAGTCTGTCATGTTCAATGTTATTTAAGTTCCTTTTGATAGTACGGAAGTAGTCAGCCATCCGTCTCTTCGCTCCAGTTACGTTTTCTTATAGTCTGTCATGTTCAATGTTATTTAAGTTCCTTTTGATAGTCCGGAAGTAGTCAGCCATCCGTCTCTTCGCTCCAGTTACGGTTTTTTTTATAGTCTGTCATGTTCATTGTTATTTAAGTTCCTTTTGATAGTCCGGAAGTAGTCAGCCATCCGTCTCTTCGCTCCAGTTACGTTTTTTTATTGTCTGTCATGTTCAATGTTATTTAAGTTCCTTTTGATAGTCCGGAGGTAGTCAGCCATCCGCCTCTTCGCTCCAGTTACGTTTTTTATAGTCTGTCATGTTCGTTGTTATTTAAGTTTCTTTTGATAGTCCGGAAGTAGTCAGCCATCGTTTGTCCCACCGTCCCTGGTAGCGCTGTTCCACGTTTTTGATATTCTTATGAAATCTTTCTTCTTCATCACTTACATCAACGCAATTATCTGGGTATTTATCTAGATAGATATGTAAAAATGAACCTTAATACTCATATTAAGTAATTACTAATAAAGTTTATTACTGATAAAGATTATCAGTTAATTTGAATTATGGTATTAAATTGGAAAATTTCCGCAGTTTTTGTTTTGAAATGTTTAAAGCAAAAACAATTTTTCTTATAAAAATGGTTAATTTCAGGTGTCTGAGATAAATTACTCGGCCGATCTGGGTTTTTACGGCCTTTATTAACTAAATGTTGCGATCAGCCAAGATCCTAAAAAGATCTTTTTTTTTTCAAAATGAACAATTTCAGTACAGCAAAAACGGTAGCTAAACATGAAAATCTAAGGTCATTTTCGGAATCAGCCTCCATCAAATTAGCTAAAAAACGTGTTTTGTTTCTTGGCACCAAAAATCGTGTTTTGACCAGTGTTATTTGGCTTATTTAGATAATTGTATAACTTTATTTTCGGTTCTGTCCGATAAATTTCAATGTTGTGAAATAGGAGGTCAACGGTGTCTAGGCCGTACTGATGAGCTGCGAAACAGATCTGTCTGCGGATGACTATAGTATATATATATATATATATATATATATATATATATATATATATCTTCTTTATTGTAATTATATATTTTCCTCAATTCTACAATGAATATTATTAAAACGTTATTTAAATTTCTGTACCTGTTTGATTTTAGTATGACCGAACAGTAATTGGCATTTTAGTCTCCTCTTGCATTCAATTTTCTTGTAGTTTGTTTAGTTCTTTCTTTACTACACTCTGTAGCAGATCTTGTACTTTTCTTTCTGTGTTCATTCGATTCCATATAGGACAGATATCACGTAACAATCTACCAGGTCACTGGTACCGCTCCACAAGAATTTACTCGCGCAACCAGACTGGTAACAAGGTCCCACCATTTTACAGTTACATCAACCAAATGCAGGCGACAATTCTACTCCATCAATTTATATTCTCGCACTTCCCGCCTGTGGAACTCCCTTCCATATACTTATTTTCTGGCAGCTACAACCTCCAGGAATCTAAATGCAATGTGAATTCCCATCTCTTTATCCACTTGACTCCAATCCTTTCTATATCTCTCTACCTTCGCAACTGTTTTCACTCCTGTGTTCACATCCTTCTCTTGCCGTTTCTCTTTCATCCCCAGGAGCTGGCTCGTCTTTCTCTGCACTCTCCTCCTGCCTAAAACTTTAACACTCTTATATAGCTCCCTGTTTAACTGATGTAAATCAGATAGGGACCAAAAATCATCTCTCAGTTGCGTCTCTGTCCTCGAAGACTGAGTGCGGCTTAGTTGTTGCTCCGCCCGCATGGACAAGGTTGCTTCTGAGAAAAATTACACTGATAGATGCCCGGTCCCGGGGAACAGTGTCTCGCGGTCGCCACACCCAATTGCAGCAGAGGGTTGAACCAGGTGCTCGTCACCGGGGCCAGCTCAACCGGCGGTTGAGAGAACTGGGGAATTTTTGTCTCTGTGCCCGTCAGTCCCCACCTTAAAAAAAACCTTGTGTCACATCTCGCTCCAGTGTGGAAGTTACGTGTTGGAGCCGTCAGAAAAGCAAGTATATGGAAGGGAGTTCCACAGGCGGGAAGTGTGAGAAAATAAGCTGATGGAGTAGAATTATTGGCTGCATTTGGTTGATCTAAATGTAAATGGATGGGCCCTTGTTGCCAGTCTGGTTGCACGAGTAAATTCTTGTGGTGGCGGCACCAGTGACTTAAGTTCGTCGGATCAGAAGCCATGAAAATATTTGTAGAATAGACAGAGGGAAACCACATCCCGCTGGTGAGAAAGTGGCTGAAGTCGAGCTGCCAGGGCGGGACCTATCACATAACAGATTCTCTTTTGGAGCCTGTCGAGAACACTGAGATGAACAGTAGAGGCGCCTGACCATATATGACAGCAGTATTCTATTTGATATTTATTTTGATCTATTTAATATTTATTTTCATCTATTTAATATTTATTTTTAATTGTTTGATATTTATTTTCATCTATTTAATATTTTACTTACTACTATTATACTTACTATTTTTAATATTTTTTGTTCATCTATTTAATATTTATTTTGATCTATTTAATATTTTTCATCTATTTAATATTGATCTTTTAATATTTATTTTCATCTATTTAATATTTTACTTACTATTAAACTTACTCTATTTAGTATTTTATAATAATTAGGTCTTCTTTTTTAATTATCCTCTCTGTTTTTACGTGTTTGCCGTTATTTCATATATATATATATGTGTGTGTTAAATTTTCCTTATTGCCGTTTCCATTTGCCGACATACCTGCCCTCGGTTTCCTTCCATATTATTGATCTCTGGGAAGCCTCAAGGGATAACTATTCCTATTACGTAACATTTTTGCAATGTCAATACTATTGATCAACTCAGGTCAGATTCTGGGGCAACTAATATTACACAATATTCTTTTACGCGGTTCTCTTATCGATATTATTGATAACACCGTAGTCCGCTTCAGGTCTGTCAATATTTTAAGCGAGAAACGATTTGTCAATTTTATGTACGCAATTCCGTCCCAAAATGCAACCTCTTTCACCTCAGTGAAACTTGAATTAGGAACTTTAATATCCGCCTAGTTTGCTTTTATGATTTCTTTTTTTCTACCGAGTATCAAAGTTTAGTATCTCCTTTCGGGCAGCCAAACTATATTTAATCTCTCAAACGTGTCTTTGTTTTTGGACAGAATCCGACTCATTTGTGTCCATGTTTTCAGACTGAGCGCGACTCAGTAGTGAACATGTCGTCGGACAGAGCGCAACTCCGTTGTGTCCATGCCTTCGTCCAATTGAATCAGCATAGTAGCGCCCATTATCACCGCAAACATTGCAGAACAAGTCGTGCCATTCTCCTTGACGACAGCAGAGTACCGATGTAAATGCTGTAATACTGTATGTTGTATGCCTCTCGACGAAACATTTCATAGTCTCTTCTTAGATGTTAGCTTAAAAGTCTGCACAGAGTGTTGAGCTTAATAAAAAATTAAAATCAATAATATATTATAGAAAAAAAAAACAATACTACTAATCATATTATCCGTAATATCTCCTCCCCACCAACTGATGTGTTACATAAAACCAACATTATATATCATTTCAAATGTCCCTTGGGAGAATGTATCTCCGACAAAAAAAACAAATATGTATGCTTGATTTACAACAGCTACATTAACTAAACGTCTTACATTACACTTGTCTGACCATTCGTCCATTTTTGTTTAGTGATATAATAACAAGATTACAATATTAAGTTCTACTCTGTATCGAGCACTCCTTATAAAAGTACATCCTGGAACAGTATATATATGCATCCGTCATTAAAGAATTTTTACAAAGACATTTAAGGTAAGCATCAACCTTCCACTACCAACGAACTAATTTAAGAATATGTCGTCTCATTAAAAACCAATATTATTTCACTTTCAACGGGATTTCCATCGACAAGGAAATGGCCTAGCGATGGGCTCACCGCTCAGCGATGTATTGGTATACCTCTTCCTAGAAGTTTTAGTATTCGGACCCTGTCAACGTATTCTCTCAAAAGATGAGCATATTTCCGATTCATGGATGATTCCCTATTAATGTAACCACTTGTCAACCAGAAAGTATTGATCGATTGAACAGGGTATAAAATACAATCGATTTTACCGGCATAATAAAAGCAAACTACACCTCAACATATCTCGACCTCATATTGATCTTCACAATGGAATATAAAACAAAAGGTCTATTAGAATTCCGAAATAATGGTAAGCTGCATTGGCAAAGGTCTATTAGAATTCCGAAATAATAATGGTAAGGTGCATTGGCAAAGGTCTATTAGAATTCCGAAATAATGGTAAGGTGCATTGGCAAAGGTCTATTAGAATTCCGAAATAATGGTAAGGTGCATTGGCAAAGGTCTATTAGAATTCCGAAATAATAATGGTAAGGTGCATTGGCAAAGGTCTATTAGAATTCCGAAATAATGGTAAGCTGCATTGGCAAAGGTCTATTAGAATTCCGAAATAATGGTAAGCTGCATTGGCAAAGGTCTATTAGAATTCCGAAATAATAATGGTAAGGTGCATTGGCAAAGGTCTATTAGAATTCCGAAATAATAATGGTAAGGTGCATTGGCAAAGGTCTATTAGAATTCCGAAATAATGGTAAGGTGCATTGGCAAAGGAAGCATTTTATAGCTGAGTAGATTATTGAGAGATAGGAATATTTCTTTGGAAACAAAGAAAAGAGTACTTGATATCAATCTTCCTGTATGGCAGCGAATGAACACAGAAAGTAAACTACAAGACTTCCTACAGAATGTATCAAAGATAGGAGTAAATATAAGCTAAAAGAAAACTGAATATATGGCCTTCAGCAAAAAGAGGATCCTAAAATGCCAACTACATGTCTAGGGAACTAAAATCAAGCGGGCAGAGAAATTTAAATACCGGGGAAGTATTATAACAGAGGATAGGAAATGCTAAATTAAATTCTGCTGAAGGTTTAGGATGGCCAAGGAATTCATTCAAAAGGTTAAGAAAAGTATTTAGAGACTAAAAAATTTAATTGGAAACATAAAAAAAAGAATACATTTTTTTAATCATTTCACTCCAAGCAAGGCGGTACCGCCACTGATGTGCAGAGAGCTACATAAGAGAGTTAACATTTTAGGCAGGAGAAGAGTGAAGAAAAAGACGAACGAGCTACGGAGGTGACAGAGAAGGGGCAAGAAAAGAATACTTTATAAAAAATCCCCAAGCAAGCCGGTACCGCCACTGATGTGCAGGTTGCTACATAAGGATATTTACCTGTTACGAGGATCCATTTATATACAAAAATAATAATAATAATGTTTAAAAAGTTGTAGTAATGGATTCTGTTGAATCCTAACTGTTATTCCCAAAAAGTTTTAATTCAGGAAGTAGTCGAAAATATAAGGAAATTAGAAATAGAACGTGTGGAAGATGCCAGAATGTTCCAGCAAAATCGAGAGAGTTTTAAATATTCTAGAAATATGCAAATTAAGTGTTAACCCCTATAAAATAGTTTTGGGGCAGAGAACAGTCAGTTGTTACCAGGGTTCGTTGATGTTATCAACTCCGGTTGTGATTCAAGAATTTATATCGAGTCGAAAGAATCTATAAGAAGTTGTCGACCAACTAAAACCTGAAAAAGAACCTCATGGAACTATCTGGGTAAATACATATTTCTGACTTAAAATGCTTACTTAAAATACTTAAAATACTGATATGCGTTATATCAATATATATATATATATATATATATATATATATATATTTGTGTGTGTGCGTGTGTGTGTGTGTGTGTGTGTTTCCGTTACCAATAGACTCCGAAACGGCTGAACCGATTTTCTTGAAAATTTACACACTTGTACTATAAGCGTCTGTGTGTGTTGTTAGCTAGGTTTTGTGTCGAGGTACCCCCAATAAATATCGATAATCGAAAAAATCGGGTTATAGAAGGAGTGGTCCGATTTTAATCAAATTTGATACATTCATAGACAAAGACATAAGAAACGATATTCAGAAGTCTCAGGGTTGCAGTTCTTACAATAGTGCAGAAAATCGATATATATATATATATAAAAGGCAAGATGTTTATGTGTGCGTCTGTTTATTTGCCTGTATGTCTGTATTTTTTCAGCCCTTTTATTTTAGTTTTTGCTTCGGGTTTGGCTCTAAGTATGTATAATTGTAGTTCTTAGTTTCAGCCATGATACCATTTAATCAGAGGACTTATTTAGCCTTCAAAATTCAGTTTACGACGAAAAAGAATGTTTTGATATCGATACCAGGAAATCAAAATTTGACTTACATCCGTTCATTTTTCAGACTACGGACTTTAACTAGAAACAACTATTGCTTTTTAATCTTTCGTGCCAACTTATAACACAACATACTTAAAATTATTTTTTATATACTCATTTGGGGTTTCCAAAAAGTATAGCGCTTAACTTCCTCGCCAACTTAACTTGGTAAAGATACTGACCTTACCTTCCCTTCTCTCCTCGTAGCACTTGCCAGTAGTAAATTCTATGTTTCTCAACATAGATATTAGATTGTTACAAAAATAATGGCCGCTTGAAATGTTACATTTTGAAAATCCATTTTAACATAGTATTCACGGTATATATTAGGTTAGTTTTGGTATATTTAATAATTAATGTGTTCTCTTTAATAATCTTATTTTCAGACAGAAATATTCTTAAAACATAGAAGTCCTTAATTATGAACATGATAAAACATGAATTTCGTTTACTTTTCTTGCATGAGTTCAAACTTGGGCACAGTGCCTTCCAAATTTCTGCCAATATCAACAGAACGTGGAGAGATGGGTCCACAAATGATAGGCCAGTACGAAAATGGTTTCAGAAATTCCGAACAGGTGATGAGAAACTTGAAGATTAGGAAGGTAGAAGACCGTCATGCAGTCATGACAACGAAGCGGTTGTTGAGCAAAACCCACGTCAATGTGTCAGAGAAATGTCTCAGACGCTTGGTCTCAGCACTGCAACAGTCTCACGTTATTTGCAGAGTACTGGCAAGCTGAAAAAGCTCAATAAACGGGTTCGTTATTGTTGTGGCGTAGTTTTCGCACTGAAGATTATAACCGTGCTATGTCGGTTGCTAATCGACTCAACGTACCCAAAATGTTAGGAACTGGGTAATCTTCCACTAAAAGCTGATTCCTTAATATTCGGCTAACTGCCGACTAGTATCAACTTTTTTTTTTTAATCATCTCACCCCAAGCAAGGCATTCCACTGCCACTATTGCGCATGGGGCTACATAGGGGAAGGTAAAGAGAAGGAGTGGTTAGACATAGGGAATGTCAGGAGGAAGGTGACAGATGAGTAAGGATAGCGAGGATGAGGGTTGGGCAGATGGGAAGAGTGTTTGATAGAATGGGAGCAGGTTAGTGTGTTAGGAGGTGTCTATTGACCTTACATTTAAACTCCTGGAGATTGTAACCGTCGGGGAAGCAATCGTTTGGAAGAGAATTCCACAGTCGGGAATTACGAGGAAAGAAACTGTTGGAGTAGAAGTTACGGCTGCATTTTATCGGTTTCACTGTAAAAGGGTGGGATCTAGTTGCTAATCTAGTATCTCGTTCAAATTCATATTTAGGGGGCACTAGTGATCTAAGTTCATCGGAGCAGAAGCCGTGGAAGTATTTATAGAAGAGACACGGGGAAGCCAAGTCGCGCCGGTGGGAGAGAGACTGCAGGCGGTCTGCCAAGTCGGTGTCTATCACATTACAGACCCTCCTCTGAACCTTATCGAGAAGCCCGAGGAGAACAGCAGGGGCACCCGACCAGATATGGCAGCAGTATTCAATGCACGGGCGGATGGTAGATTTATAAATGTGCAGGATAGATTTAGACGGAAAAAACTTCCGGGCCCTACACAGAGAACCGACTTTCATGGCAGCGGATTTAGCAATGGATTCGATATAGTCATTCCATTTGAGGTCCGCTGAAAGTGTGAGACCAAGGGGGCGCAGTGTTTTACTCTCTGGGAGGCAAGCCTGCTCCATGCTAATGGGAGGTAGGTGAGATTGTCGATGATGGTTAATTGAGAGTAGCTTCGTTTTAGAAGCATTAAAATTTACTAGCCATTTCTTACCCCAGTCCAATATGGATTGGAGGTCTTTTTCAATCTCGGCTGCGAGGTTAGCTTTGACGCCTACACCAGATTTTTGTAGAAGGCCTAGTAGTTCTACTGAATTCTAATAGAAGTCAACTGCCTAGTAGTTCTACTGAATTCTAATAGAAGTCTAAAGAACTACGATGAACTTCCCCAAAAACTTCCCAGAACTTCCTGTTAACTCTTAATATAGGAGGGAGAGTCCATTATCTGAAGAATAGGTGTGTTTCCCCATAACATTAATATAGGAGGGAGAGTCCATTATCTGAAGAATAGGTGTGTTTCCCCATAACATTAATATAGGAGGGAGAGTCCATTATCTGAAAAATAGGTGTGTTTCCCCATGACATTAATATAGGAGGGAGAGTCCATTATCTGAAGAATAGGTGTGTTTCCCCATAACATTAATATAGGAGGGAGAGTCCATTATCTGAAGAATAGGTGTGTTTCCCCATAACATTAATATAGGAGGGAGAGTCCATTATCTGAAAAATAGGTGTGTTTCCCCATAACATTAATATAGGAGGGAGAGTCCATTATCTGAAGAATAGGTGTGTTTCCCCATAACATTAATATAGGAGGGAGAGTCCATTATCTGAAGAATAGGTGTGTTTCCCCATAACATTAATATAGGAGGGAGAGTCCATTATCTGAAGAATAGGTGTGTTTCACCATAACATTAATATAGGAGGGAGAGTCCATTATCTGAAGAATAGGTGTGTTTCACCATAACATTAATATAGGAGGGAGAGTCCATTATCTGAAGAATAGGTGTATTTCACCATAACATTAATATAGGAGGGAGAGTCCATTATCTGAAAAATAGGTGTGTTTCCCCATAACATTAATATAGGAGGGAGAGTCCATTATCTGAAGAATAGGTGTGTTTCCCCATAACATTAATATAGGAGGGAGAGTCCATTATCTGAAGAATAGGTGTGTTTCCCCATAACATTAATATAGGAGGGAGAGTCCATTATCTGAAGAATAGGTGTGTTTCACCATAACACTTATAATCTCAATGAAAATCAAAATCTTGAGGTGTGCTTGATGCTCTTTCTGCGTAACACCAATGATCCCTTTCTTGACCGAATAGTCACTTTGGATTAAAAATGTATTTCTTGTGATAACCGTAAACGATAAGGTCAATGGCTTGAGCGTTTAGTCTTGATAGCCTTCACTAAACGATTCAGCAATTTGACATTGCTCTCGCCATTAATGATGTAGCCCTTTTGCATCTCATTTTAATCTTAGATCCACAACGATTCGTCCATAAATCTTCGGATTCAAGGTGATGAATATAACTTCAATCAAAGTTTTTATTTGCATTCGCTTGTTACAAAGATAATAGCCACTCAAAATGTTGGATTTTGAAAAGCCATTTTATCTTAGTATTCAAAGTATATATTAGGTGAATTTTGCTATACGGAATAATTAAGGTGTGCTCTATAATAATTTTTTAATTATTTTCAAATAGAAATAGTCTTGAAGCATAGAAGCCATTAATTATGAACATGACAAAACAAGATGTTCGTTTGCCTGAGCAAACTTGGACACAGTGCCTATCAAACTTCTGTCAATATCAACAGAACATGTGGAACTGGGTCTACAAGTGATCGGAAATATGAATGTAGTTCCAGAAATACTGTACTGGTGATTAGAGTCTTAAAACGAAGAAGGTAGAGGACGGTTATTCAGTATTGACAACAAACAATAACAAGCAGTTGTTGAGCAAAACCCACGTCAAAGTGTCAGAGAAATGTTTTAGACGCTTGGTGTCAGCACTGAAACAGTCTCACGCCATTTGCGGAGTATTGGCATGCTAAAAAAGCTCGATAAATCGGTTCCTAATATCAGCGAAAATTAAAACTCAGACGTTTTTTAAGTTTCTGCATAACACCAATAATAATTAATGTGCGTTTAAATAATTTTTAATTTATTTTCAGACAGAAATATTTTTGAAGTATAAAAGCCCTTAATTATGAACATGAACTTTTATTGCACAAGTTCAAACTTGAGTACAGTACCACTTAAACTTCTACCAATATCAACAGAGAAAGGCGAGACAGGTCCACAGGTCGGACAGTACAAAGGTGGTTCCTGAAATTCAGTGCTGGTGATGAGAGCCTTGAAGAGAAAGAAGGTAAAGGATGGTTACGCAGTCTTGACAACGAACAATTGCAAGCAGTTGTTGAGCAAAACCAACGTCAAAGTGGCAGAGGAATCTTTCAGGAGCTAGGTGTCAGCACTGCAACAGTCTCACACCATTTGCAGAGTATTGGCAAGGTGAAGGAACTTGATAAATGGGTTCCTCATGATCTCAATGAAAATTAAAAATTTAGGCGTTTTAACCCTGGAACAGAGTCGTGATCAATGAAACAAAGAGCGTTGTTTTACAGGGTTGAAGTTTGCTCTATACTCTTTCTGCATAACACCAATGATCCCTTTCTTGACCGAATAGTCACTTATTATGAAAACTGGATCCTTAATGATAGTCACAAACAATCAGGTCAATGGCTTGATTGTGATGTCTCCCCCAAATATTTACCAAACCCAAAGTCGCATCAGCAAAAGATTATGGTTACTGTCTGCAGTAGTGTTATCCACAACAGCTTTCTGGAAGCCAGTGAAAGCATTAATGCAAAGCTTGACTGGAATCAATTTGCTGAAATGACTGCATCCCTGCCAAAAATGAGAGCTGCATTGGTGAATCGACAAGGTCCAATTCTGCTCCTCGATAATGCGCGGCCACATGCTGCAAGAATGACATTACAAGAACTCACAGACT
>JBBBDQ010002429.1:1082500-1110000 GCA_037127315.1 Ascarosepion bandense
TTAAACACGACAGACAAGGTATTATCATTCATTTTTCATGTGTTCGTGTGATTTTTTCAAATCTCACATTATATAAGAATTGTCCAAGGGTTTTGTACATTCGAGCGCTTTCGGCTATACTTTTAGCCATTATCAAGAACTTTTTTTTACTTGTAAATTATCATGTGTAAAGTTTATGTATATAGTGTCTTGTGCATGTTAAGTTCGGAACATGATGAGCACATTGCTTAGCCAGTTACTCCCTCCCACCCCATATCAGTCAGTTAAGTGCGATACGTGATACACACTTGGGCGATCATGTCTCGAAAAAGACATGACTGACTAGGCAGAAGATTATCCTGCAGTAGGTTGCCATTGCTTTCTGCGGTAGACTGGTTGCCGACTAAGGCTATAGAAGCCAATCTGTCCTGTTATTTAACCCATAACTGGAAGGAAGAGACGGATTAATACCTTTCCCAAAGGTATTTGCGCGTAAGTGAATGCAATGACTTCAGCTGGAATTCGAACTCGGCTCCCCGAATTCTCATTCTGAGCCGATATCCAATGTACCACAACGCACATAGTTGCACCACAACGCACATCCTTTAAACCCAAACAACTGGCCATAAAAAGCTATAAAGGACCATACCTTATCTTCTACGGTTAAATCTGTCTATTAATCACCTCTCTCCTCTTCCTCTTTCCCCTTTTTGTTCAAATTCTAACTTACAGCTTACAACTCTGATTTCACATTTTCTACCCCACTTACCTCTCAGACATAATTCGCCAATATAAGATAAAGAATTTTCCATTTTCTTTTCACACTACCTGATGAGACATTGTCCTTTCAATGTTGAAACAAAATGTACACTTTGCAGTAGGTGATAATTTGTACATGTTCTAAACTATATATATATATATAGTTCATTTGTGATATAAACGATTTATTATGCGACCTAGGTTTCTACCATATGGTGTCTTCAGCCGATTTGCATAAACTGATTTTTACTGGGTTTTTTTTTAAACGCTTACGTAAAGGTGATTTTTTGAACGCTCACGTAACGTGAAATTTTTTGAATGCTCAATTTTCAAATTTAGAAATTATAATGTTTTCATCCATTGTTGTATGAATCTTTAAGGTATTTTATGGTATGGTTACACTTAGTCATAATTTCTGTTCTTTCATTCAGCACTTCATTTTTGTTTGAGAATAACATAATCACTTACTTTTCTTCCTGACACAGTCTACATATTTTGCCACCGTTGTAGGTCTAGACTGTTTTCACTATACTCCACGTTATGCTTGGGTCTTTTCCATATTTTAATTTCAATTTCCACGTGTGACTATCCAATTTTTCTATTTTAAATGTAGACCCGTGATTGAACCACCTGGTCTTAAAGATGTCTTTGGTTGATTCCAAATATGTTTTGTTTTGACCATATATATATATATATATATATATATATATATATATATAGTCATCCGAAGACAGATCTGTTTCGCTGTATCACAGCCCATCAGTACGGTTAGACTCCGATTGCTTTTAACCCAAGATTGAAACCCGACCGAATTAGCGTAAGTCGGCGATTCTACCTCTGAGCTATGGGCTCTCGGTAGACTTTTTAGTGTGCATATTATCATTATACACGCCCAACAGCTGAAAGTGTTCTAATTCATTGCTGAATGAACGATGCGTAAATGCTAGAGTAGCTACTGTTTTTCAAAGTCTACCATTCTTCCAGAGTGCGCAATCAGGGTGTGAGAGCGATAGTTTTAATACGAAGAATTTGTCGCTTTAACTGAGCAGGTTCGTGTCGACTTTAAAGTTTTGTGAGGACACCGTTATGATGTCTTCACTCATCAAGGCTGATTTTCTTGGTGTTCCGTTTTTTTTATTTTTTACTCTTTGCTTTCTGACTATTATTTCTTTTTTTATTATTTTTTATTCTCATCTTTCTTTTTGCTTTCTTAAATTTTTCTTACTTCCTTCCTACTATTTTCTTTCTTTCTTTTTCTCTTTCATTCTTTCTTTCATTCTTAAAATTTTTTTCTTTCTTAATATATTATTTTTCTTTCTGACAATTTTTTCCTTTCATTATTACTATTTTCTTTCTTTCTTTGTTTCTTTCATTCTTTCTTTCATTCTTAAAATATTCTTCTTTCTTTTCTTTCTTTCTTTCTTCCTTTGTTTTGTTCTTTCTTTCTTACAATCTTTTATAGTTATTTTTCTTACTGACCAATTTCTTTGTTATTTCTTACCATCTTCTTTTCTATCATTCTTTCCTTCTTGAAATGTTCTTTCTTTTTTACGCTATTTTCTTTCTTACTATTTTCTTTCTCTCATACAATTTTCTTTCTTCCTCTCTTTTTCTTTCTTTCTTTTCTCTTTCTTTCAAACAATTTTCTTTCTTTCTTTCTTTCTTTCTTACAATTTGCTTTCTGTCTTTCTTATAATTTATCTCTTTCTTTCTTTCTTTTTTCTTTCTTTCAAACAATTTTCTTTCTTTCTTTCTTTCTTACAATTTGCTTTCTGTCTTTCTTACAATTTCTCTCTTTCTTTCTTTCTTTTTTCTTTCTTTCAAGCAATTTTCTTTCTTTCTTTCTTTCTTTCTTACAATTTGCTTTCTGTCTTTCTTGCAATTTCTCTCTTTCTTTCTTTCTTTCTTTTCTCTTTCTTTCAAACAATTTTCTTTCTTTCTTTCTTTCTTTCTTTCTTTCTTGCTTTCTTACAATTTACTTTCTGTCTTTCTTACAATTTCTCTCTTTCTTTCTTTCTTTCTTTCTTTCTTTTTTCTTTCTCCTTTCTTACAATTTCTTTCTTTCGGTTTAACTTTTTGTAATCTTTTTTTTCTTACAGTTTTTCAGTTGAAATGATTTGGTTTAACCGTAAGTTCTATGCTGACAGTTTCTTCTCTCACATGACTGACTGGGCAGAAGATTATCCCACAGTAGTTTGCCATTGCTTTCTGCGGTAGACTTGTTGCCAGCCAAGGCTATAGAACCCAATCTGTCCTGTTATTTAATTCATAACTGAAGGGAAGAGACAGATTAATACCGTTCCCAAGGGTATTTGTGCGTAAGTTAATGTAAGGAATTCAACTGGAATTCAAACTCGGCTCCCTGATTTGTCGTTCCGAGTCGATATCCACTGCACCACAAAAGGTCCATAAATACGGTGCATGGGTACCACACAAATTGACCGAGAAAAGCAAACTACAAAGTCCCTCCTTTGCCCCCAGGTTTATTTTGACTTTTTAGTAAAATAGCAAAGGACGTATTTCAAGACCTAAGCAGAGTATTGAAAATTGTGTGTACGGACAGATTGGCGCAAAAATGGTTTTCCCGCTTCTATGTGGGTAAGTTCCAACTCCCAGACTCTCCGCTTTCTGGTTGAGCTGTTCATTTCGATGAGAACCAATGTCAGGCGCGGCTTAAATAACAACCGCACCAGACCCCACAAATAAAAATTGGCCCAGAAAACGGAAACGCTCTCATGTTCTAAAAGTAGGCTATTCTAGACTGTACACAGAAAATAACATCCACAAAACAAATCTTCTTTTTCTATGTGCCCTGTCCCTTCAGGACGTAGGCGATCATGGTTCTCCACGTCTCCCTATCTCTTGTGGCTCTTAGTATGTTTGCTCCTGTTGCTCCTGGCAACCCCCGTTCCGTCATCCACCTGATCAGGCCCTGCAAATATGTTATCCGCTGCCTTCCTCTGTCTCTCTTTCCTTCTGTCTGGCCAGTCAGTATCAGATTCTCCAGGCTCTCCTTCCTCATTGCATGTCCCAGGAACTTCAGTTGTCTCTTCCTGATGCTCAGTATCAATTTCCTTTTTGTTGCCATTCTTTCTAACACCTTATAGTTGCTTGCATGTTCAGTCCACGATATCCGCAGCATCCTTCTGTAGAACCACACTTCCGCTGCTTTCAGTTTTGTCCTCATTTTCGATGATATTGTCCAGCATTCACTGCCGTATCGAAGAACTGACATCACGTAGGAGTCTAGAACTCTTTTCTTTGTTTCTAGTGAAATTTTCTTGTGTCTTAGTACTTTACTCAGCTTCTGGAACGCGTCCTTTGCCATGCCAATTCGCCTTTGGATCTCTGTGTCGCACTTTCCATCTCCTGTTAGAACACTTTCTAGGTATTGAAATTTTTGTACTTTGCTTGATTCTGGTATCACCCACCTGTATTTGGCATTTTCGGTTGCACCTTTTGCTGATGACCATGCATTCAGTTTTCTTAAAGTTTATTTGTAGTGCTTTTTTGTCACTCTCCACCGCTACCTACTGTAGGAGGTATTGTAGTTTCCTTTCTGTATCAGCAATCAGTACTGTATCATCAGTATACCTTATGTTGTTCAAGTTGTGGCCTCCAATAACAAATCCTGGCGTGTCATCTAGGGTCCTTAAGATATTCTCGCTGTACAAGTTGAATAGATCCGGTGAAAAGACACATCCTTGTCTTACGCCTCTTTCTATCTTTGTAAATCTGCTGAGATCGTTACCTGTACGTATGCAGGCTGTTTGCTGCCAGTAGAGATTTATGATTACTCTGGTGTCTTTCTTCCCAAAAATGTCGAGGCTGCCGAGCATCTCCATCAATTCTTTGTATCGTATCTTGTCGAATGCCTTCGCATAATCAGTGAAACATATGTACAAGTCTTTCTTCATTTGTATTCTCTTCAATAATTTTGAGCAATGGTAATGGTAAGATTAGCCGTTTCGTTATAAAGAAACATAAAACATTAACTGACCGAGCAAACACTACGATTGTCGATTGAAGTTTATAAAAGCTTCTCGAGTCCAATAGCTGTTATATCTCTTTCTTAAGTATAGACGGTGGTTTCCTTTCTAATCTTTATTTGAAGTGGTGTAGAACGTCAATATCTTGATTACGGCATTATTTTCTCTTCGCGTTAAATGTGCCATTCATTTTCGTTGATACTGTTGTTGAAAGTTGTCAAGTAATGTGGTTTTTCTTATCTTTTTTTTTTATTTGCGTATCCACAAATTTCGAAAGATACTATTCGCCAAGATCCACATATTTCGCTCGCTCAAAGCAATTTTCAACTATTTATTTTCAAAATCTTTTGTATACAGCTGACAATTAAGATATTTCTGACCTGGTTTGGTGCCACGCATGACAGTGTAAGTCTCGATTTGATGAGCTTATTTAAGAACGGGGCCGTAGCTGATGCTAAAAAAACACCGGGCGCAGAGAAAATTGCCCGGATTTATTAATTGACAATGTGATAACGTCATCAGTGTCATCCGTTTCCAGAAACTATGATTTTTTGCGGATGTTTTCGGCTGTTCCAATGGAAATTAAGCACAGAACGTGAACGAAAGCAGGAAATCGGGTTCGGACTTTCTGAGTATAACCAGTCTTTTCTCCTAAAATTAATAAATAAACAGATTTTTACTGCGTTCATTATGATGTTTTCTTCGTTTTTCTTTCTTTCTTTCTTCGTGAATTGTTTAGTTTGATTTCTGACGAAGACATTTTTCCTTACCCGGATTTTTACTATGATTGCACGGATCGACCCAGACCCATGCCCGGTATGCCCGGTAGTCAGATACGGCCATGTTTAAGAACATGACTCGAAATTGATTTTATCATTATTTTTTCTTCTAATATTTGGTACAGTTCTTTACAAAGAAAGAAAATCTTTGCCATGACCGTCCGAGGTTTTTCATTGATCTTACAAACCGTTTAAAATGTTTCCAAACTTGTTTTGTGCTATACGAAAGTCTGTTCTAAGAACCTAACTCGAGTATTCAAGGTTGATGTTTAGGTTACATAGCAATTTGCGGTGTTGTGCGACATTACCTCTGACCCAGCCTATTCTATGTTTAATGTTTTCTTTTCCTATATAAGACATCGGATTATTAATCTACAAATTACAGTTATTTAAGTGAAAGTACTGTTGCATATTTTCAAAACAATGGAAAAATCTCAATTTCGTGTGTTGATAAAGCATGACTTTCTGATGGGAAAAATAATGTTCAAGCAAAGCAATGACTTGATCGGGGTCACCATTGTAATATTTGTACCTAGTATGTTTTCGATAATAATTAAGACATACAAATATTAACCTGTTAAAACAAACTTTATTTAACTTCGTCTACATTCTTGTGTGAGTCCCTCGTGGCTGGCTAAAATGTTCGCTGGCGGGTGTAGCACGTGTGGCTGGTGTGAAATCTTTTGAGGAACTAAAAAAACTGAACTGCTACTAGTTGTTGGTCAGTAGGGATGGGCCAGAGAGAGAGAGAGAGAAAGCGAGGGAGTGAGAGATGAAGGGATTTCTCGGATAGTAGATCGTGACCTAGGTGGAAGCACCTGGAGAAGAGTAGGGAGAAGAAGACAAAGTTAATATGTTTAGGTAGTGTTATTTCTGACCTCTAGTAAGGGGGTACTACATGTTATTCGGGATCTGCTTTGTTGAAAACAAAAGTTCAGAGGTAGTATGCTCACTTAAACCGCGGTCGTAGAGATACAAATGATACTGAACGCTCAGGTCACGCAAATCAGAAGTTGTTCTAGAAAACACTCAAAAATCAATAAACTCGTTTTGGCCAAAGTTTTGTGAGATAGCAGAAGAGTTGAATATATCAGAAGGCAGTGTATTCACCATTTTGCATGAACATTTGTCAATGAGAAAGCTGTGTTCAAAGTTGGTGTCGCGTTTACTCACAGTTGATCAATAGCAACAACGCGTCGACGATTCAGAGCGTTATTTGCAACTGTTTCAATGCAACAAGGAGTTTTGCGTAAATATATGACAATGGATGAAACATGGATTCATTTTACTCCGGAGTCAAATCAGCGGTCAGCTGAGTGGACCGCAGCAGGTGAAAGCCGTCCATAGCGACCAGAGACGCAAACATCAGCAGGCAAGGTTTAGGCCCCTGTATTTTGGGATACGCAACGTATTTTGTTCATCGATTAGTGAATATTATATAGCATTATTGGTGCGTTTGAAGGAAGAAAATCCCCAAAAAGCGGCCACAAATAAAGAAGAAAAACTGATCTTTCACCAAGACAACGCACCGTGTCACAAGTCGATCGCAACGATATCAAAAATACATGAATGGCGCTTCGAATTGTTTCTGCAACCACCCTTTGTTATTGCCGATTCACAAATTTACTCATTCAAGTTAGATGCCGTCACTGTTTTCATTTGGACGCAGATTTATTGTGTAATATTCAGAAATCAGTGCACTTTCTGTACATTTTACCATAGTCAGTCAGTTAAGTGCCATACGTGATACACGCTTGGGCGATCATGTCTCGAAAGAGACATGACTGACTGGGTAGAAGATTATCCCACAGTAGGTTGCCATTGCTTACTGCGGTAGACTGGTTGCCGACCAAGGCTATAGAACCCAATCTGTCCTGCTATTTAACCCATAACTGGAAGGAAGAGTCGGATTAATACCTTTCCCAAGGGTATTTGCGCGTAAGTGAATACAATGGATTTAGCTGGAATTCGAACTCGGCTCCCCGAAACGGGTTACATAAAAAAATTAAATCTAGAACAAATGGAATTGTTCTAGATTTAATTTTTTTTAGATAATAATGGTATAATGATGCCTCGTACTAATTAACCCATAGCGGGGAGAGATAGATTTTATAACTGATCAGAATACGATATACAAATATGAAAGTATGTGGATATAAAGTGAGAGTTCAATTCTACATTATAATCAGCATATAGTTTCTATACAATTTTTATCCCATGTATTGTAAATAAATCTGAAAGATGTTGATGGAACTCATAAGGGTTTCAATAATTGATTCGTTTTTTAACAGCTTATCAACCCTTTGAAGATTAACTGAATATCAGAAAATATTTTTAGATTTTTTTTTTGTTGGAAGAAAGAATTGATTTAGTAATACAAGTTATTATAGTGCCCTACATTGGAATGAACTCTCCTTCCTTCATAAAAACTAACCTGCGTGACTTCCTAAAGAAAGCAGTGGAGAAGCAGTGTAACTTCACAGTTCGGACGGACACTTCTATCTGCTGACTAATGACAATCTTATTTTGCATATATGTTCTGTTATTCCAATACACTGGTTCAACCTACCTTCTTGTTTCCGTGTCTTTTATTCCTGGCTGTAAAAGGCCATAATACAAGTCTTATTAATTAATCCATAGTAGTAGGGAGAAGAGGTGAAATTCATATTATGTTTTAATGTTATTTAGGCGTAAATCGAAAATGAGGACAAAACTAGAAGCGGCCGAAATGTGGTTCTACAGAAGGATGCTACGGATATCGTGGACTGAGCATACAAGCAACGACGAGGTGTTAGAAAGAATGGCAACAAAAAGGAAATTGATGCTGAGCATCAGGAAGAGACAACTGAAGTTCCTGGGACATGCAATGAGGAAGGAGAGCCTGGAGAACCTGATACTGACTGGACAGATAGAAGGAAGGAGAGACAGAGGAAGGCAGCGGATAACATATTTGCAGGGCCTGATCAGGTGGATGACGGAACGGGGGTTGCCAGGAGCAACAGGAACAAACATACTAAGAGCCACAAGGGATAGGGAGACGTGGAGAGCCATGATCGCTTACGTCCTGAAGGGACAGGGCACATAGAAGAAGAAGAAGGCGTAAATCAATTTTACTCAGCCACCTGGAATTTTTTTTTCAGTTCTCCAGGTAATAAATGTGAGTCATTATGTACTATACCACCAACACATTCTATCGTTCTTGCCTGGTATTTTCAAACAGTCACCCATGTAGATACTGAGCATCTTCGACGTTGTTTAACAGCGGTAATTATAAGGGAAGCGTTGTTTTAACGTGATTTGTCCGTATGCTTTTGAGTTAGTTTAAGGAGATCTGAAAGCAGCATAACCTAAAAAGCCTGGATATACTTTCTCAGCTGACCAGTTCCCGTGGTTGACCCTGTGAATGAAGAGGTGCTTTCAAAGCCGTTTGCACGTCATGCACGACGATCCAGTGGACTAGAATAAATAATATTCTTCGATCGAAAGATCGATGCAGTAATTCAGTTGACATGACGTTGCTTCGATCGAAAGAGAGATTCTGTGTTATCTGTGTCTACTACGATAACAAGTTATGGTCTCCAAGATAACAAAAGCATTCGTAAAAACGACTGCACGGCTTCACCCTCGAAATGTATTTGGATTGCAGTTGGCCCCGGTGCAAATGAAAGTGAAAAAATAAAAGCCCGCTGTATGTTTAACAAGAGACCAGGAGGTGAAATAATGCCAAGGCAAAAAAGAAAAAAAAATAGAAAACACAAATCTTGTTTTCAATGTATACTTTATTTAGTTATTTATTTATTTGTTTGTTTTTACAGTGATGTTCATTGTAGAATGAATACCTATGTCATCAGCAACAACCTGGGAAGGAAAAGTAGGACCGTGGTTACTCCATATCACATGACAATGGAGTCAATTAATATAAGACTACAATCATGCTTTCTTTCCCGAGGTCGAACTACTGATTATAACCCCGTGATCTA
Source organism: Ascarosepion bandense (assembly GCA_037127315.1). Taxonomy (NCBI): domain Eukaryota; kingdom Metazoa; phylum Mollusca; class Cephalopoda; order Sepiida; family Sepiidae; genus Ascarosepion; species Ascarosepion bandense. The sequence continues at coordinate 1,091,987 of JBBBDQ010002429.1, forward strand.
TGCCGATGTCGATATGAGGTGTTCATATAAAAAGACCCGATATATATATATATATATATATATATATATATATATATATAAGAAAAAATAAAGAGAGGTACGTTATTTCATGGAAAATCGATAGTATAGGCCTATTTCAGACGAAACATCATCAGTTTCCGTCTTTATACTACAGAAGATTTTAAGATTTTACACGATTCATGTAAAATCTATTGTACAATAAAGACGCAAGCTGATGATGATTCACCTGAAATAGGTCTATACTTCCGATTTACCATGAAATAACTTGTCTGTCTTAATTTTTCTTATATTTGCTGTATATGTATTTATATAAATATATATTTATATTAGAGAATTATCTTACTACTTTATGTACAGGACACTCCTTTAATTCTTCTATATCTACACCGCATGCTTATATATATATATATATATATATATATATATATATATTGTATTTGGACAACATTTTTTTTTTATCTAGGTTTCATTATTAATGTAACCTGCATAAAAATTTCAGGCTCTTATATATATATATATATATATATATATATATATATATATATATTGTATTTGGACAACATTTTTTTTTATCTAGGTTTCATTATTAATGTAACCTCAGGCTCTTATAATTTAGTAAAACATCTTCTATGGCCACAACAGTCCTAAGATCTCAACATCATTGAACATTTATTGTTCATTTTAGAAAAACGTGAGGAGACGATATCCTCTACCATCATCATTGAAAGACCAGGAGACTTTTTTTTTATGTAAAGGAAAGACTTTTTATATTTTAAACCACCCTGGAGTTTCCTTTCTCAACTATGAATTGAATAGGAGGACAAACTGGGTTCTATAGCCTTGGTTGGCAACACGATCTAAGAGAAGGAATGACTCTTTATTCTAAACCAGCCTGGCGAACCTTCTCCGCAGCAATTGTTTGAATAGCAGAATAGTACATTGCAGTGATTATCATTTTAATAATCATCTCTTGCTAATCGCTGAGATGATGTTGGTATTGTTTTGGTGGTGATTTACGGTCTTTGACCGTTCTTGTTCATTTTTCACTTTTATTTTCTTGATATATTGCTTTCTTAGTTTAAAGTAATCCTTTTTGTTTAAAATCTTTTATTCGCCCAGTCAGTCATGTCTTTTTCGAGACATGATCGCCCAAGCGTGTATCGCGTATGGCACTTAACTGACTGACTAAATATAATAGTTGGAAAAATAAATAAGGCTTCGACTGGTCAAAAAGTGGGGGATCATTTTTCTATGGTTTTAAAGTAATAAACTGATCCCCCCTAAATTATTACTTAATAATATAATACATATCTTCCCCCTCTAGCTATGAGTTAAAATAACATAACAGATTAGTTTCTATAGCCTTGGCTGGCAACCAATCTACCACAGAAAGCAATGGCAACCTACTGCGGGATAATCTTCTGCCCAGTCACTCATGTCTTTTTCGAGACATGATCGCCCAAGTGTGTTTCACGGATGGCACATAACTGACTGATGTTTATTTAGTAATTTGTATTGGTCTCGGAGGGTGATTACAGTCATTTTCTTTCCCCGGCAGAATTTACTGCTTGGATATTTATCGTTGTAGGCTAAGGCGATTTTTCTCATTATTTATTATGTTTTTAGTATACATTAGTTTTTGTTTCAGTTTTAAAGTATACTATATTTATGCAGATAAAGTCTACAGATTTCTTTTTTGTGGTATTTTATGGCACAGTTTTGAGGTTTAAGTTCCCATATATGCTTAGAACTGGCTACCTCGTTCGCGTATTAACAATTGATAAATGATCTTTGTTTCCAAGGCCCTTAAGATACTCTTTCTGAAGAAATAGTCTCCTGAATTGAACTGGATCATGTTCTCTCTAAACTTTATATTACAAATATAAATTTTAATGCTTCCAAAACGAAGCTGCTATCTATTAACTATCATAGATAATCGCTCCTACCCACCATTAGCATGGAACAGGCTAGCCTCCCTGAGAGTAAAACACTACGCCTCCTTGGCCTCTCACTCTCAGCGAACCTCAAGTAGAATGACTATATCGAATCCATAGCTAAATCCGCTGCTAAGAAGGTTGGTACACTGTGCAGGGCAAGGAAGTTTTTTCCGTCTGAGTCCATCCTGCACATATATAAATCTACCATCCGCCCGTGTATTGATAGTGCTGCCACATCTGGTCGGGTGCCCCTGCTATTCACCTCGAGGTTCTTGACAAAATCCAACAGAGAATCTGTAATGTTATCGATACCGACTTGGCAGCTCGGCTGCAGTAGCTCTCTCGACGGCGTGACGTGGTTTCCCTGTGCCTCTTCTATAAATAATTTCGCGGCTTCTGCTCCAATGAATTTAGATCACTGGTGCCCCCTAGGTAAGAATTTACACGAGCTACTAGATTAGCAACTAGATCCCACCCTTTTGCAGTGAAACAGATAAAATGTAACAACAATTTCTACTCTAACAGCTTCTTTTCACGCACTTCCCACCTGTAGAATTCCATATACTTGCTTTCGCGAGAGTTACAATCTCCAGGAATTTAAATGTAAGGTCAATGGACACCTCCTAACACACTAACTCGCATCCATTCTCAAACACTCTTCCCATCTACCTAAACCTCATCCTCGGTATCCTTACCCGTCTATCACCCTCCTTCCGACATTTCCTATATCTAACCACTCTTTCTCATCACCTTCCCCTATGTAACCCACTGCGCAATAGTGGCAGTGGAATGCCTTGCTTAGGGTGAAATGATTAAAAAAAAAATATGTATTTTTTCAAAACAATGGAAAAATCTCAATTTCGTGTGTTAATTACTTTCTGATGAGAAAAATACTGTTCAAGCAAAGCAATGGCTTGATAAGTGTTACGGAAACCTTCTCTCTGCCGGCAGAAGATTTTGCAAAGTCTCTGAATTTGTTGGGGGATATTTTATTTTAATTGTCCCTCGCTAATTATTTACACGTGAATTCCCCTCTATTTATACGCATAATTATTTTATTGTGTTTCCCTCTTTTTTGCTTTTCATTTTCGTCGTCATTGTTCATTTTGCTTAAATCATTTTCCAATGATTTTTCTCCTAATGAAAGTTTGGACGAAACGAATAATAAATTCCTTGTTTTTAAAATAGTATACCAATATTGTACCTCAAAACATTTGTTCATATATATATATATTTTAATTCAGATACTTCAATCCGAGGGAAAAAAGCAGGAAGGTAAATTCCAAAAACCCGATCCTAATTAATATTAAAAATTTTATTTTAATATTAAAAAATGATACAGGAAGAGAGCTCCATGTAATAAAATATTACAGAGCAAATATATATTAAAAAAGAATTAATTCAAAGATGTTGAATGGCCATTTCGATATGAAGATCCCCACGGGGGATAACACATCACCTCAGCAACTGTTGCTGAGGTGATGTGTTATCCCCCGTGGGGATCTTCATATCGAAATGGCCATTCAACATCTTTGAATTAATCCTTTTTTAATATATATATATATATATTGATTTTTTTATCGTGTAGGGCTTTCGGCTTACATAAGCCATTATCAAAGAATGAACATTTAACATATAGTGAACATAGAGCATTTAATTTATTAAAAAAGTGGAATTAAACAAAGAAAATGAAACCAAAGAGACAAGTCCGTTTTTAACGTCGCGGATGGCCGCGGATAAACATCCGGTGACAAAATGGTGGTGGTGTGGTTATGTGACCAAGAACCACACCACCACCTTTTTGTCACCGTCGGCGGCCATCCGCCACGTTGAAAATGGACTTGTCTCTTTGGTTTAATTTTCTTTGTTTAATTCCACTTTTTTAATAAATTAAATGCTCTATGTTCACCATATGTTACATGTTCATTCTTTGATAATGGCTTATGTAAGCCGAAAGCTCAGACCCGATAAAAAAGATGAACAATTACTGCGATTTCTTGTCGTCTTTTAACGATAGCACTATCATGCTTATATATATATATATATATATATATATATATATATATATGCTGTTAAAAGACAATGAATGTCTATTATGTTTAATCGTAATAATGATTTCTGATCAGAATGCAATTAACCAACATTTCTCAGAAAAACATGTAGGTAATATCAGACAGATTTTAGTCAACAATGCAATAATCCTCACTCATACGCACAGTAAAAAGTACCTTCAGATATTGGAGGCCATCTACATTAAATTCAAACAACCCACACTTAATAAAATCACGTTTAACACATTACATTGCATTTGAATACATGGTTCTGTTGTCATTTCGCGCTATCACGCGGTGTGACGTCATAGAACCGCATTGCAAATTTGCGAACTGCGTTTGTTATTTTTGGTAACTATTGCCATTGCCTATCGGAGTGTTATGTCAACACAAAATAAAATCATCGGTGATGGTGGATGATATTGTAATACCCTCTTAATAATCTCTCTGAAGATGGCTCATGTGAGCCTAAAGCTTAGAACCAAATTAATAAAAATTATCCAAATGTTGGAGAATTTTTGTTTTTATTTTCAACTGAAATTAAAGCCAAAATACGACGTTTAGAATGGCTCATGATTAAACATAATAGACTTTCATTATCTCTTATATTTAACAGTATATATTTAGAAAATTATTTGCTGCCTCGATACACTATATATATATATATATATATATATATATATATATATATATATATATATATATTATTTAGTTTTTACACAAGAACATGTAAATAACTACTTCAAAATTGTACATTTTATTTCGATATTGAAAAAACAATAACTCGTCAGGTAGTTAGTACTGATCACAATAAACTCTTTAACAAAAAATTATTTTCTGAAGCATCACTTCACTTTCCGGTTTTGAAAAATTTCCGTACATGGTAAAAGGTGTAATAAAGATAGAAGAAAAAAAGGGGAAAGAAAAGAAAAGAAAATGAGAAATCAAGAAAAGGAAAAGAAAGAGCAAAGAAAAGAAAGATAAACAGAAAAAAGAATGCAAAGAGATACTTTAGAGAAAATAGAGAGAAGGCAAGAGGAGAGAAGTATACGAAAAATTCACAACGAGACAAAGTGTAAAGTAAAGAAAACACTAATGAGAAGATGTTAGGAAATGTTTGAGCCAATGAAAAATGATCCTAAAGACTAGAATTCAAATTTGAACGAAAAAGAAGTTTCACAGTAATTTACAATGTTGCAATTCAAATCTTACGGCACAAACTCAAACAAAAAAAAGTTTTTTCATTGAACGTAAAATAAAGGTTATGTTAAAAAGCAATATCAAATTAAATTAAACAAGCTTAATATTATAAATTATAATAAAAGAAACATCAAGCATATATATATACACACTACCGGCCATATTTATTAGGCCACTTCAGTTTAAAGCAAAAATGATGTATTTCATAATACTTTTAGTATTTATTGCCAAGTGGATAATTCTAAATGAAAATTGGATAATTCTAAATGAAAATAGAATGGTTCTTTTGTTATTATTACTTTGCAAAATTTTACAAGATAAATAGCGACAATTTACCCATCGCACTCTCTCTCTCTCTCTCTCTCTCTCTCTATATATATATATATATATATATATATATATATATATATATATATGCACTATCGGCCATAATTATTAGGCAACCCCAGTGTTTTTAAAGAAATGATGTATTTCATAATGTTCTTGCATTTATTGCCAAGTGGATAATTCTAAATGAAAATAGAATGGTTCTTTTGTTATTATTACTTTGCAAAATTTTACAAGGCGAATAGCAACAACTTACCAATCGCACCCTGTAGATTATATATATATATATATATATATATATATATATATATATATATATATAGGCTGCGATGGGTAAATTGTCGCTATTCATCTTGTAAAATTTTGCAAAGTAATAATAACAGAAGGCATGACCGCCACTAGTGTGCAGGGTGGTTACTTTGAAAGAATAAACTGGGTAGAGCTGGCATTGAAGAAAGGATAAAAGATGAACAGGGTTCAAGAAGATAGAAGATGGCTATTGATGTTGCATTTAAATTTTTTAGAGATTTTTGGTATCAAATTCTTAACTGATTTAATGTAATCTTTCCTCTTTATGTCTTGTTTGATAGCATGCAGTGAACAAAACAAGTTCTAGATTTAAAAATTCAAATGCTAAGCACTGACTCATTCTTAGAAATAAACAAATTTACTCTAATTTACAAAACCTTTGCTTATCTACACCTCGGTGCGAAATGTTTTTTCGCCAATAGAAAACTAGGAAACATCTAATAACAAAATAGAAAGGCCAGAATCACATCCGGGAGTGAATTCCCAAATGACCTTTTGGAGCCACGACAGACGAAATAAAAGACGGAGCAAACTCGACCCTCGCCAGAGAGATAAGATGACGACCGTAATTAACACGTCTCTTGACAAACGTCAAGTGATCGCTATTATTGTCTCTATCTTTCTCTCTCACCTCTCACCTCCTTCCTTTTCACCATTCACCCTGGGTAATAACTTCAAAGACAATCCTACCCAACAATAATCGCTCATACATACATACACACATACGTTCCTGCTTACGTACGCATAAACTTACTATTGCAAAAACTACTACAAACTTTTGATACCCTTTACTTCTTTATACTGTTTTTCAATGTGTTATATATCGACAAACAACAAACACGCATATATATAAAAATATAAAGTTATACTTTTATTAATGACGATGAACCGTGTAGAATAGGGAACAGAGAATTGAGAGAGCGCGCTTCTAATGGGTTGACGGGAGTGTAGTCTTATCTGCTGTGTCTCTCTTCACCGGCCGATCTCTTTTGCTCCTCTACTACTGGCGAATCCGTGTGCCGAGGTCTTTTTATAATCTTCCAGAACCGGGACTTTTTCTTCCGGTTTTGCCTCACCCACGCACGCCCACGTAATTCTCAGAGACACCTGTTCTGTTTGCCTCTGTAGCCATTTCCGCTGCTGCCGGAAATAAGGTCAAACGACATCCGTTCCTTTCAACGACCGGAAACACCCTCGCTTGCATCAGCCTTCCTCGGGTGGGGCCAGATTGTTATATTACAAATGGACAGTAACTTCTACCAATTCATGTTTTCCATCAATAAATTTCTATTTAAACATAGAAAATATGCACTTTTATTCTTCCACAAATCCACGCATTCCAATCTCTAACCGTCTGATGATAGTGAATAACCTGTAGGGAGTTTGGTTGTATTTGCCACAAGGCCGATTTAATAAACATTGACCATCACCCTACTTCTACAAGTACAATGATTTAGTAATAATCTCCTTGTGCCATGCATATTGCCCATATACAGTTTGTAAAACTTTAGTAGTTAATTTTACGGGTTTGCTTAATTACTTTTATCAAAACTTACTAAAAATGTCTCGAAGATTTTGTCGTTTATGTAGAGAAACGAAAAATGAAGCCCATATTTGCTTTTAATTCTAATTTTCAACGACCTTTTTGAATATCTCTCAAGCACATTTTCACATCTATGAATGTTAGCGCTGTGACATGTTTTTCATTTCTCAAATGATAATCATCATGGCGCCCAGCGCAAAAGTCATTCATATGACCCAAAAAAATAAAATTCGCAGTTTTTACCAATTTTTGAGCATTTATTGTTAAATGAGTTTCTTTTCTAAAAAAAAAAAGGGGGGGGGATGTAGAAAGACCTAATTTCCGTAGGTTTTTGCTGACTTCATGATTCTATTATTTCAAGAATAAATTTGGATAACGTTAACAATTTTATATTAGATACATTAAATGCAACATATATTCAAACCAGAAATCTAATTATGGAGATTTTTCTAAGCGCAGCTTAGATGTGGCACAAGGCCAAAATTATGGGGTACCCAGTGAGGTTCAAACTCACTACTCAATTATAATGGTCCTAGCGAGACAAGCTTGCTAACCATTACACCACCACGAGGTGCTCAACCAGAAGTCTAATTATGAATCACCACAAGAAAAATATGCAATTTTTATGACTTTATTCAATATAAACATAACTGTATTTTTTTATTATTATTATTGCTGGTAATACCTTTTTACTTTCAACAATTTATTGTTGTTTTTTTTATATAAGTTTTTGTGTCTAGTAATACATTTTTCTTTTCAAGATTCATAGGGATTTGTTTTCTTAAGAGCAGGGTCCCCAATTCCTACCCTTGTTATTTAACCCATAACTGGAGGGAAGTGCTTAAGTGAATGCAGGGTATTCAACTGGAATTCGAACTCGGCTCACCGATTTCTTTTTCCGAGCCAATATCAACTGTACCACAACGCACATCCGTCGCTATACGCTTACAGCACCTGGTATTCCCGAGCGGTCACCCATCTAAGTACTGACTAGGCTCAACGTTGCTTAACTTCGGTGATCAAGCGAGAACCGGTGTATTCAACGTGATAGGCCGTAAGCCGTAAAAGTTTTAAAAGACTACAAAAAAGTCAACTCAGTGAAGAAGATTTTTATTAAAAAATTAATTAAAGCAAAAAAATAGATAAAAGTTCATAATTCCCTCTGGTTACAAATGTTTTCAATCTACATTGTTTATTCAAAAAATCGCGCTAACACTCCTTTACGGCACAAGATATTAGATAATAATCGAGCGAAATTATTCAGTATACATTCCCTTTGAAGTAAATTAAGGCCTTATTTGATGACACAATGATTTAGTAATAATGTCCTCATGTCATACATCTGGTCCATATACAATTTGTAAAGCTTCAGTAAATTATAAATTCTATAAGGCTGTGCAAATACGGCTTTCACTGATTACCGGAATGAAATTGCAACGCTACGATTATTTTGATGGCACAATGATATAACATTAATGTCCTTGTGCCATACATCTTGTCCATATGCAATTTTTAAAGATTCAGGAAATTGCCAATTTTATAAGACTGTGCTTTCACTGATCACCAGAATGATTTCCAACGCTACAAATGGAGGTCTTATTTGATGGCGAAATAATGTAATAATTATGTCCTTGAGCCACGAATCTTGTTCATATACAATTTATAAAGCTTCAGTAATTTATAAATTTTAAAAAGCCTTGCTCAGAGGCTTTCACTGAACCCGGAATGAAATTGCAACGCTAGGATTGAGGTTCTTAAAACAGACTCCCAAGAAAAGGATTCCTGATCCTTAGAATGTTCTTACTGTATTCGATAAAAAAAAAACTGTAAACGTTTGTAAATGATTACAAAAAAGCCTGCTCAATGAATAAGATTTGTTAAATCGTTTGATAGTGATTGTAATTAATATGAGAAAAAAAAACATAAAAATGTATATAACCCCATAATAATACCAGGCACAAATTATGAGAGAAAATGACTGTTTATTGAAAATGGCGTTAAAACTCCTGCACGGTATAAAATATTACATCATAACAGAACTGGTCCTAGGCATGTCAGGAAACTACACCCAACAGCAAGAAGATAAACTGACCAGATGAAAGAATAATACATGAAAAAAATCGTACGTGATAAAAGAAAGAATGAAAAATTAGATGAAAGTAAGAACAAAAAATTAGATGAAAGAAAGACTAGAGAAAAAAATACATGAAAAAAGAAAGAAAAATAGATGAAAGATAAAAAGATTAGATAAAAGAAAGATAGACTGACCAGATGAAAGAAAGAATAATAGATGAAAAAAATGGACATGATAAAAGAAAGAATGAAAAACTAGATGAAAGAAGAACGAAAAACTAGATGAAAGTAAAACTAGACAAGAGAAAGAAAAAAAGATGAAAAAAGAAAGAAAAATAAGTGAAACAGAAAAGCTAATCGGAAGGTTCTGCAATCACATCACCCCTTACATCTGAAACTGCAGGCAGAATTATGGAAGGTTTCTGCAATCACATCACCCCTTACATCTGAAACTGCAGGCAAAATTACTGGAAGGTTTCTGCAATCACATCACCTTACATCTGAAACTGCAGAAGTAGAAATTATGGAAAGTTTCTGCCATCCATCACCACCACATGAAACTATCTGAGGCAAGAATTATGGAAGGTTTCTGCAATCACATGCCTTACATCTGAAACTGCAGGCAAGAATTCATGGAAAGTTTCTGCATCATCACCTGCATCTAGAGCTTCTGAGCCATATATGGAAAGGTTCTTGCCAATCACATCACCCCTTACATCTGAAACTGCAGGCAAAGATGGAAGGTTTCTGCAATCCACACATCACCTTGTCAAACTGCAGGCAAGAATTTATGGAAGGTTTCTGCAATCACATCACCCCTTACATCTGAAAATGCAGGCAAGAATTATGGAAGGTTTCTGCAATCACATCACCCCTTACATCTGAAACTGCAAACCAAAGAGTGGAAGGTTTCTGTGAAATCACATCACCACCACATCCTGACTGCAGTGGCAAGAGTGCAGGAAGGATTACTGCAGCTCACATCCCCTTACATCTGGAGAACTGCAGGCAAAAAGATTATGGAAGGTTCTGCAATCACATCACCCCTTACATCTGAAACTGCAGGCAAGAATTATGGAAGGTTTCTGCAATCACATCTCACCCCTTACATCTGAAACTGCAGGCAAAATTATGGAAGGTTTCTGCAATCACATCACCCCTTACATCTGAAACTGCAGGCAAGAATTATGGAAGGTTTCTACTGTCATCACCCATATGAAAGAAACTGCAGGCAGAATTATGGAAGGTTCTGCAATCACATCCCCTTATATGAAACTGCAGGCAAGAATTATGGAAGGTTTCACCGATCACATCACCCCTTACATCTCTGACACAGGCAAAAAGCTGGAAGGTTTCTGCAATCACATCACCCCTTACATCTGAAACTGCAGGCAAAAGATGTAGTTCTGCAATCTGTCCACCTTATGAAACTGCAGGCAAGAATATGGAAAGTTTCTGCAATCACATCACCCCTTATCTGAAACTAGCAGGCAAGAATTATGGAAGGTTTCTGCAATCACATCACCCCTTACATCTGAAACTGCAGGCAAGAATTATGGAAGGTTTCTGCAATCACATCACCCCTTACATCACAAGCCACAGGCAAAATTCTGGAAGGTTTCTGCAATCACATTACCTGCATCTGAAACTGGGCAAGAATTATCTGAAGGTTTCACACCTGAAATCCTCCACCACATCCAAGCACAGGCAAAGATATGGCAGCATTCACCAACTTAAAAAAGGAGAGTGTCCAATAGAATTGCAGGTGATTTCGAAGTGGTCTGGAGGCCTTAGTTAACGCCAATGGCGATTTTATTGAAGGAATTTTACTCTTTCGTATTTCAAGATATTTTCGTGCAATTTTGGTAAATATGTAGGTTAAAATGAAATGCCATTGTAACAGCATTTCAGAGGTGGTTCCAAAACCCTCAATCTCTCGAATATATATCCCAGAATCTTCAAGTGTCTTTGGTCCTGGGCATGACTGTAATCTACACCCGGCAGCAATACCTCTGGCTGGGAGGTTGTGAGGAGCATGAAACCGCCTCTTAATTGCTGATGTTCTCAGGTCCACCCTGACCCGGAGTGGTAGCACCTGTTAGTGTCCCAGCTATGGGCAAATAGTTAACCCCCAAAACTGGGGTCAAAACACTATCAGAGTATAAAAATACTTTCATAGAAATGTATACATAAACACAGACTTTTGTAGCAATATATACATTTTTGAGGAAAAAATTATAACCATAACACATTTTTGAAGAAAAAGGAATTATCAGCAAAACATTTTTGAAGACAAAACTAGAAGACATTTTCAGTTTTCTAAAATAAAAAAAGAATAAAAACAAAAAATTTTCATCAAAATCTGACTAAATCAACCTTGTCACTATAACCAAACATTTTTAAAAAATACCTTAAAACCCCCACCTTTTTTGCACTAAATAACCCCCAGAGGTGGATATGCCATTAAACAAAACTCAAACACAAAATTCATAATAGAGCAAAATAGTTCAGTATAATTTCCCTTTGAAGTAAATGAAGGTTGCATAGGATGGCATAATGATTTAGTAATAATGTCCTTGTGCCATGCATCTTGTCCATGTAAAATTTGTAAAACTTTCATAGTTAATTTAACTACTCTTTCCACACCTCGCAAATGTACAGGTAAATTCGGCAACTCCAACACCGTTCCTTTTATTGCAAATCCATGCAGTCCATTATTTGAAAATACTTCTGCAAGCACATTTCCACAAATTCCATTTTGTGTGAGATTAATCACATTTGACCAGTGTGTCGAGTTGATAAATGTAAATTTTTAAAATCTCTTCTGTGGCGGCTCGCTACTTCAGAAAAAAAATTCTTATTGGAGAATTTACCTCTATTTGGTTACAGTATTGCAATGTAATTTTAAAAAGAATGAAAACTAGATGAAAGAAAGAAAGACATACTGACCAGATGAAAGAAAGAATAATCGATAAAAAACGGATATGATAAAAGAAAGAATAAAAAACTAGATGAAAGAAAGACTAGATAGAAGATCGAAAGATAGACTGACCAGATGAAAAAAACGGATATGATAAAAGAAAGAATAAAAAACTAGACGAAAGAAAGACTAGATAGAAGAAAGATAGACTGACCAGATGAAAAAAAACGGATATGATAAAAGAAAGAAGAAAAAACTAGATGAAAGAAAGACTAGATAGAAGAACGAAAGATAGACTGACCAGATGAAAAAAACGTACATGATAAAAAAAAGAATAAAAAACTAGATGAAAGAAAGACTAGATAGAAGAAAGAAAGATAGACTGACCAGATGAAAAAAACGGATATGATAAAAGAAAGAATAAAAAATTAGATGAAAGAAAGAAGGAAAAGCTAGATGAAAGAAAGACTAGATAAGAGCAAAAAAAGGTAGACTGACCAGATGAAAGAAAGAACAATAGATGAAAAAACGGACACGATAAAAGAATGAAAAACTAGATGAAAGAAAGAACGAAAAACTAGATGAAAGACTGACTAGATAAAAAAAGAAAGATAAACTGACCAGATGAAAGAATAATACATGAAAAAAATCGTACGTGATAAAAGAAAGAATGAAAAATTAGATGAAAGTAAGAACAAAAAATTAGATGAAAGAAAGACTAGAGAAAAAAATACATGAAAAAAGAAAGAAAAATAGATGAAAGATAAAAAGATTAGATAAAAGAAAGATAGACTGACCAGATGAAAGAAAGAATAATAGATGAAAAAATGGACATGATAAAAGAAAGAATGAAAAACTAGATGAAAGAAGAACGAAAAACTAGATGAAAGAAAGACTAGATAAGAGAACGAAAAAGATGAAAAAAGAAAGAAAAATAGGTGAAATAGAAAAACTAGATAGAAGAAAGAAAGATTGATGAAAGAAAAATTGGATAAAGGAAAGAAAAATAAATTTAAAAAATAGATGACAGAAAGACTAGAGAAAAGAAAGAATAGATAAAAAAGAAAAATACACGAAAAAAAAAGAAAAATAGATGAAAGATAAAAAGATTAGTTAAAAGAAAGATAGACTGACCAGATGAAAGAAAAAATAATAGATGAAAAAATGGACATGATAAGAAAGAATGAAAAACTAGATGAAAGAAAGATTAGATAAGAGAAAGTAAAACGATGAAAAAAGAAAGAAAAATAGGTGAAACATAGAAAAACTAGATAGAAGAAAGATTGATGAAAGAAAAATCGGATAACAGAAAGAAATACACATTGACTTGATGTAAGAAAGAAAAAAGAAGAAAAAAGACAGACATGATAAAAGAAAGAAAAACAAGATTAAAGAAACAATGACTAGATAAACAAAAGAATGAAAAACAAGACGTAAGAAATAAAAACAGGCTAGATGAAAAAAGAAAGAAAAATGGATGAAAGAAAGACTAGATAAACAAAAGAAAGAAAAAAGATTAAAGAAAGAAAAACTAGATAAAAGAAAGAAAGACAGACCGACTAGGATGAAATAAAGAAAGAAAGAAATAGATGAAATAAAGAAAAAAGAAGAAACAAGACAAACATAATAAAAGATAAATTATTCTTGTAAATTGACACAACTGATCCTTCTTCTTCTATGTCCTTTCAAAACGTAGGCGATCATGGCCCTCTACGTCTCCTTATCCCTGGTAGCTCTGAGCCCACTTTCTCCTGTGACACCACGCAAATCCCATTCTATCATCCACCTGCTCAGGTCCTTCAATTTTGTCATCCGCTGCTTTTTTCTGTCTCTTTTACCCTTCATCTGGCCTGTTAGTATCAGATTCTCCAAGCCTTCCTTCCTCATCACATATCTCGAGAACTTCAGCGTTTCTTCCAGATGCTCAGTATTAATTTCCTTTTCGTTTCCATCCTTTCCAAACCCTCATTATTGCTCACATGCTCGATCTATGATATCCGCAGCATCCTTCTGTGGAACCACATTTCAGTTGCTTCAAGTTTTTCATTCATCTTTGATGATATTGTCCAGCATTCACTGTCATATTGAAGAACAAACATTACATAGCAACTCAGTATTCTCTTCTTTGTTTTTAGCAATATTTTCCTGTCTCTTAATATTCTGCTCAGCTTCTGGAATGCGTCCTTGGTTACTCCATTTCGCCTTCGGATCTCAGTGTCGCACTTTCCGTTTTCCCTTAGAACACTTAAATACTTAAAAGTTTGTGCTTGCGTGATTTTTGTATCCCCAATCTATAATTACTAAGGCTATATCGTGTTGAATAGACCAGTTCCCGTCCGATTACCGAAGTTTAGCAACATCGAGCCTGGTCAGTACTTAAATGGGTGACCATTTCGGAATACCAGGTGCAGTAAACGTAAGGACCAAGAATGGTCCACCGGTCCTCCACGTTTGGAGGTTGGGTGCAGGGCTAACAACCCTGCCCCGTAAAAAACAGTTTGTTACAGAAACAGCAACAAAAAGTTGCTGCACTATGCACCATCTGGGCATGATGGATAAATGATGATGAACCTATAGTTGGCATTTTGTGCTCCTCCGTTTGCTGATGACCAAACATTCGGTTTTCTTGTAATTTATTTGTAGTCCTTTCTTTTGATTTTCTTCGTCTAACTTTTTTTGGAGGTCTTGTAGTTTACTTTCCGTATCAGATGTCAGTTCTGTATCATCTGCGTATCTTATGTGGTTCAGATTGTGACCGCCAATGACGAATCCTGGCATAACATCTAGGGTCCTCAGAATAGTCTTGCTGTAGAAGTTGAATAGATCTTGTGAAAAGACATATCCTTGTCTTACGCCCCTTTCTATCTTTGTATATCTACGGAATTCGTTCCTATCCGCATGCAGGCGGTTTGCTGCTAGTTGAGGTTCTTTATTACTCTAATATCTTTGTTAAATATGTCGAGGTTGCTGAGCATTTCTATCAAATTTTTGTGGCGTACTTTATCGAACAACTTGGCATTGCCTACAAAACACAGGTAAACTTCAATTTACATTTGTATCGCACTTTCTAATAGCATCCTAAGTAAACATATAGCATTCAATTCGATTCATGCTTTCTTTAAAAGGAAACAACAATTACAAACATAAAATCAACACATGGGCAGAGTTTAAAATAAAGCCACTTCATCTGAATCAATATCTGTCTCTAAATCCTGCTACCGGTATTCCCCATTAACAGGGAGATATTTTCATGATGTCAATTTGATCCACGCTTTCACTTAAGAGAAACAAACATTATAAACATAAGATCAACACACAAGCAGAGTTTAAAATAATAGCCACTTCATCTGAGGCTTACGGCCATATCACGTTGAATACACCGGTTCTCGCTCGATCACCGAAGTTAAACAACGTTGAGCCTGGTCAGTACTTAGATGGGTGAACGCTCGGGAATACCAGGTGCTGTAAGCGTATAGTGACGGATGTGCGTTGTGGTGCAGTGGATATCTGCTCGGAAAGAGAAATCAGTGAGCCGAGTTCGAATTCGAGTTGAATACCCTGCATTCACTTAAGCACTGGTACCCTTGGGAAAGGTATAAGGGAAAGGTATTAATCCGTCCCTTCCCTCCAGTTATGTGTTAAATAACAGGGTAGGACTTGGGGAACCTGCCCTTTAAAAAAATCACAATGAATCTTGGTATTCGAAAAAAAAAGTATTACTAGACACAAAACTTATATAAAAACAACAATAAATTGTTGAAAAGCAAAAGCAATAAATAAATAGCAAAAGCAATAAATAAATAAAATTTAATTGGCAATAAATGACCCGCCGAGGTTGATATGCCATAAAACAAAACAACCAACAAAAACTACATCTGAATCAATATCTGTCTCTAAATCCTACTACCTGTCTTCCCCATTAACAAGGAGACATTTTCATGATGTCAATTTGATCCACACATTTATTTAAGAGAAACAAACATTACCAACATAAGATCAACATATGGGCAGAGTTTAGAATAAAGCCACTTCATCTGAATTGATATCTGTCTCTAAGTCCAGCTACCCTACCGGTCTTGCCCATTAACAGGGAGATGTTTTCACGATGTCAATTCGATTCATGCTTTCTTTTAAAGGGAACGATCTTTACAAACATAAGATCAACACACAGGCCGAGTTTAGAATAAAGCCACTTCATCTGAATCAATATCTGTCTCTAAATCCAGCTACCAGTCTTCCTCATTAACAGGGAAATATATCCATGATATCAATTCCATTCATACTTCCTTTTAAGGAAAATAAACATTAGAAACATAAATATCAACACCCAAGCAGAGTTTAGAATAATAGCTTCATCTAAATCAATATCTGTCTCTAAATCCTGCTACCGGTCTTCCCCATTAACAGGGAGATATTATCATGATGTTAATTCGATTCATGCTTTCTTTTAAAGGGAACAATCTTTACAACTATAAGATCAACACAGAATCAGAGTTTAGAATAATAGACACTTTATCTGAATCGATATTTTTCTATAAGTGCAGCTACCCTAGTGGTCTTGCCTATTAACAGGGAGATTTTTTTTTTTATGTCAATTCGGTTCAGGATTTCTTTTAAGAAAAACAAATATGAAAAACATAAGATCAACACATGGGCAGAGTTTAGAATAATAGACACTTCATCTGAATCGATATCTGTCTCTAAATGAAGCTACCGGTTTCATATTTTCATGGTGTCAATTCAAGAGTTTACAATCAAAACTTCTTCATCTGAATCGATATCTGTCTCTAAATGAAGCTACCGGTTTGATATTTTCATGGTGTCAATTCAAGAGTTTACAATCAAAACTTCTTCATCTGAATCGATATCTATCTCTAAATGAAGCTACCGGCTTGATATTTTCATGGTGTCAATTCAAGAGTTTACAATCAAAACTTCTTCATCTGAATCGATATCTATCTCTAAATGAAGCTACCGGTTTGATATTTTCATGGTGTCAATTCAAGAGTTTACAATCATAATTTCTTCATCTGAATCGATATCTGTCTCTAAATGAAGCTACCGGTTTCATATTTTCATGGTGTCAATTCAAGAGTTTACAATCAAAACTTCTTCATCTGAATCGATATCTATCTCTAAATGAAGCTACCGGCTTGATATTTTCATGGTGTCAATTCAAGAGTTTACAATCAAAACTTCTTCATCTGAATCGATATCTATCTCTAAATGAAGCTACCGGTTTGATATTTTCATGGTGTCAATTCAAGAGTTTACAATCAAAACTTCTTCATCTGAATCGATATCTATCTCTAAATGAAGCTACCGGTTTGATATTTTCATGGTGTCAATTCAAGAGTTTACAATCAAAACTTCTTCATCTGAATCGATATCTATCTCTAAATGAAGCTACCGGTTTGATATTTTCATGGTGTCAATTCAAGAGTTTACAATCAAAACTTCTTCATCTGAATCGATATCTATCTCTAAATGAAGCTACCGGCTTGATATTTTCATGGTGTCAATTCAAGAGTTTACAATCATAAGTTCTTCATCTAAATCAATATCTATCTCTGAATCACTTTAGCGTATTTTTTTCCTTTAACAGAGGTATATTGGCATGATATCAGTTTGGT
>JBBBDQ010002429.1:1115000-1125000 GCA_037127315.1 Ascarosepion bandense
TATATATATATACAGTCATCCGAAGACAGTCATGTTTCGCTGTATCAAAGTTCATCAGTACGGTTAGATATCGGATTGTTTCCAGCCAGTAATGGAACCCGACCGATCTGAGATCTGTCGGAGATTCTACCAATACGCTATCAGCATATGGTAATATCTATATATATATATATATATATATATATATATATATATATATACGCAATATACATAATGTAAACACACGCAAATAGCTAAAAGGGTTCAATTCATTACTGAAGAACGCTGTGTATATAAGTGAGTATCAACTGTTTTTAAAGTTTACCATTTCTCCAGAGTACTCAATCGACGGCCGAGAGCGTAAAAAGTCATGCGCAGATGCTCATGTTTTGCTATATTATGGTTAGACATTCTATTGCTTCCAGCCAGGATTGAAACACTGGAGAAAAGTAGATGTTAGCGTGTTATATACACAATGTAAACGCCAATAACTGAGAGTGTTTAATTTATTACTGAAGAGCGATATATATATATATATATATATATATACACTTTCATGACTTCTGCTCGGACGAACTTAAGTCACTGGTGCCTCCTCAACAGGTGTTTACTCGTGCAACCAGACTGGCAACTGGGTCCCACCCATTCACAGTCAGGTTAGCCAAGTACAGACGTCAATTCTACTCCTGCAGCTTCTTCTCTCGCACTTCCCACCTGTGGAACTCGCTCCCATATTCTTGCTTTCCTGATGGCTACAACCTCCAGAAATTTAAATCCAATTTCAATACTCATCTATTAACCACTGGACTCTAGCTCTTTCCCCACCCCCCGTATATCCTTCCCTTTCTCTCCACCTATGTATCTGTCATCGCACCTGCATTCTCAGCTTTCTATTGCTCCTTTCTAACTAGTTTGTACTCCTCACTCTTTTCTAATTAATCTTTTAACAGTTATGTAGCCCCCCGCTCATCAGTGGCATTTCTGCCTTGCTCGGGGTGAAATGACTATATATATATATATATATATATATATATATATATATATATATATATATATATAAACTTATTTATAAATGGAACTTTGTCTGTCTGTGTGGGTCCGTTACCTATAGACTCCGAAACGGCTCAACCGATTTTCTTGAAAGTTTACACACTTGTACTATAAGCGTCTGCGAGTGTTCCTAGCTAGGTTTTGTGTCGAGGTAACCCCGATAAATATCGAAAATCGATAATCCAAAAAATCGGGTTATAGAAGGAGTGGTCCGATTTTAATCAAATTTGATACACTCATAGACAAAGACATAAGAAACGATATTCAGAAGTTTCAGGGTTGCAGTTCTTATAATAGTGCAGAAAGTCGATAATATATATATATATATATATATAAAAGGCAAGATGTTTGTGTGTGTGTCTGTTTATCTGCCTGTATGTCTGTATTTTTTCAGCTCTTTTATTTTAGTTTTTGCTTCGGGTTTGGCTCTAAGTAGATATAATTGTAGTTCTTAGTCTCAGCCATGATACCATTTACTCAAAGGACTTATTTAGCCTTCAAAATTCAGTTTACGACGAAAAAAATTTGTTTGCTATCGATACCAGGAAATCAAAATTTGACTTACATCCATTCGTTTTTCTTTCAGTCTACGGTTTCGCTTTAACTGGAAACAATTATTGTTTTTTAGTCTTTCGTGCCAACGTCCAAAGAGTCTCATCTCCAGAACCATAGATTAACTTTAAAGTTTTCATTAGACTCACCTCACGCAATGCCGGGCTATTCTCCTAGTATATATATATATATATATATATATATATATATATGACTCTACTATCGTCTGTTTCACATTCCTCCCACTTCTGTTGAACAGGAGTAGAGAATCATTCCTTGTTCCGTGTTTAATAAATGGTTCTCGGCTCTTTTCCTCTCCTCAGACCTTAATTTTCTGCGATAAGTGTGGTCAGTGGCAACGTCTCTTCTTTGTGAAAGTACCGGGTTGGCAGTTTCCTGGTTGCTGCTTCTGTCTGGTAGTTAGGAGCCCTAACTCTTGCACAGCGTCAAGAGCGGCTCTTCTAATCAACAGCTGCATAAGATCGGAGTTCTTGCAGCGCCATGTCGCGCATGGTTAGGTGTCCCTGGAAGCGCTTCCGGTGGACAACCCCGAGGCCACACTATACGCGTTTCCGATGGGCAACCCCGAGGCCACACTATACGCGCCAGCTTCCTTCCAGCACGTGTCTCAGTCAATGACCGTCTGCTACCTCTACTTCAGTTCTCTCTACACCAACAACATAAAAGTGAAAAAAACGCATCTCAATAAACAAACCCAAATCCCATAAACCACTCAACATTTCCTTTACAAACATCCGTGTTGTTCGTACCAACTTTTGCAGCGTAGAATCTTTCCTCCAAGAAAAGTCCCCTGACATTCTAGCGCTTTGGGAAACTAATCAACCCCTCCATCCTCCTCTGACTTCTCGATTCCTGGCTACTTTAAGGAAGGACTCCACTGTCCATATGCATGGTCTGGGGGTTTACGTCAGCGAACACCTCCTAATCCCCTAACCACTCATACATATGTCACCATCTTGCTCTTCTAAAATCATTTAGCTATCTTTTCTTCCTGTACCGTTCCCATTCCTCTCCCGATTGCTCCATGCTAGACAGTATCTTTGACAATATACATAAGGCAACTTCCTCACACCAATTCGCTATGTTCGGTGATTTTAATGCCCTCCACGCCAAGTGGCTGAAAAACTCTGTCACTGATCCTGCTGGCATTCTCGCAATTGCTCAATCTCTTACACAAGTCGTGAATTTCCTCACTCGCTTTTCCAGTATCCCTACAGGACACTCTTCTCTGCTATATCTCTGCTTCGCCTCTGTCCCTGTCAAGCCTTGCAGCTTTGTCCCCTCGGTAATTCAGATCATGCAGTCGTCTCTATTAATATCTCTCCACTCCCACTCCCCCGGGAACCTCCCTACTTGCAGAATTTCTTACTGCTACTAAAAAGCAGACTGGGAACCAGACTTTTACAGTTAAAACAACCAAATGTAGCCATCACTTCAGCCCCAACAGCTTCTTTTCTAGCACTTCCCGCCTGTGAAACTCCCTTCCGTATACTTGCTTCCTTGATAGCTACACTCTCCAAGACTTTGAAAGCAAGGTCAATTTTCATCCCATATCCCTTTAACTCTAGTCTTTCTCTTGTCTTTTCCCCAAAACCCATTGCATCTTGTTCTTCTCCCTTTTCACTCTTCTCTTGTAACTCTCTTCACATCAGTATTCCTATCCTTCTCTTGCCCTTTCTCTGACACCCCCTGTAACCTATTTCTCTTCTTCTTCACTCTCCTCTTATGTAACCTTTCAATCTGCTGTTATGTAGCCCCCTGCGCAGCAATCGCGATACTGCCTTTGTTGGGGTGAAATGATTAAAAAATATCTATGAACAGACTGTGATAGATAGATAGATAGATAGATAGATAGATAGATAGATAGATAGATAGATAGATGCGAACAGACTTAGACTGCAACATGAAGAGACTGAGATAGATAGATAGATAGATAGATAGATAGATAGATAGATAGATAGATGCGAACAGACTTAGACTGCAACATGAAGAGACTGAGATAGATAGATAGATAGATAGATAGATAGATAGATAGATAGATAGATAGATAGATACTGAACAGCTAGCCACTTGTATTCCAGGATACATGTCTACCAGTACAATGTTACGGAAAATCACGAAGATTAACGAAATGTTTTTAACAACCAACATATTTAATTCATTTGGCTGAAACATTATTTTTAATTGATACTTGTATTTGAGTAGATATTCTGTTTTTAATCAAACAGTATAAGTATATGTTTATTTCTACTGATTATTTACGATAAATTTTGTTACGAATTTGTGTATGCTTAAATTTGTTGACATTTCATAGCAGAGATGGTTATTTACGTAGATGGAAAATTGAGTTATATAAAGCTTGACTTGACTTCGATTAGACTGTGCAATCATTCGAGAAATCAGATCAACTGGTGCCTTTCCCTATGTTAATAGGGGTCGTAGGTTTGAATCCTGCCGAATCAGGTCGGTAGAAATAAATATACAAATTAATGCAGTCGAACAGCACATCCAAACAATTTACATAAAAATATTTATAGTCAAGTGTTGTGGCTTGTTGGTGCCAGGAAGAAAAACACAAAAGGAAGAAGGTGAGTTGAACCAGTGTATTGGAATAACAGAATATATATAAAAAATAAGTGTGTTATTAGTCAGTAGATAAAAAGGTCCGTCCGAACTGTCAAGTTACACTGCCTCTCGACTGCCTCCTTTAGGAAGTCTTGCAGGTTAGTATTTATGAAGGAGGAAGAGTTCATAAGATAGATAGATAGATAGATAGATAGATAGATAGATAGATAGATAGATATGAACAGACCAAGATAGATAGATAGATAGATAGATAGATAGATAGATAGATAGATAGATATAACAGACCAAAATAGATAGATAGATAGATATGAACAGACCAAGAAAATAGATAGATAGATAGATAGATAGATAAGATAGATAGATAGATAGATAGATAGATAGATAGATAGATAGAAAATAGATAGAATAGATAGATAGATAGATAGATAGAATAGATAAGATAGATAGATAGATAGATAGATAGATAGATAGATAGATAGATAGATAGATAGAACAGACCTAAGATAGATAGATAGATAGATAGATAGATAGATAGATAGATATGATAGATAGAATAGATAAGATAGATAGATAGATAGATAGATAGATAGATAGATAGATATGAACAGACCAAGATAGATAGATAGATAGTTAGATATGAGGAGACTGTAGATAGATAGTTTTGTGGCCTGTTAGGGCCAGGAAGAAATACTCGAAAACAAGAAGGTAGGATGAACCAGTTTATTGGAATAACAGAACATATATACAAAATAAGTGTGTTATTAGTCAGCAGATAGAAGTGTTTCGTCCGAACGGTCAATAAGCGTAATTACAATAAAAGGTCCCTTTAAGTCAGATCAAAATATAAAATATTTTCTTTATTTTCTTTAGAAAATGATGGGATACAATGAAGACTAAGAGAATAATTTTGTAACAATAATGAATACATCAACGGAAATGAAGTCTAGTCAGGGGTTTTGATCGATTGACACTTTTGCCGTTAAAATTGGAAAAAAAATCATGTATTCCCCCCCCATTTTCTTTCTTTTTTTTTTTCAAATTTCAAGTGGGTCTCTATTCTTAGTCAAATTGAACACACAGATAAATTTCTGTCTTCCCATATCCAAAAATAGAAACGTATTCAAATGAAAATCATGTGCACAACAATGAGCTTACATTACCTGATGACGAGTGTAGTGGCCTGTTAGGATTAAGAAGAAAGACACAAAAAGAAGAAGATAGGTCAAACCACTGCATTGGAATAACAGAATATATATACAAAATAAGAGTGTTAGAAGAGTCAAGTTAGACTGAGTCTCAACCGCCTCCTTTAAGCAGTCACGCAGGTTAGTATTTATGAAGGAGGAAGAGTTCCTTCCAATGTAGATAGGGCACCATAACATAAAGCCACGTCACAGTGGGAAAAGTTGAGCTGCCAAGTCAGGACTGATAAAATTACAGAGACTTCTTTGAACTTTGGCGAAAATCTCTAGATATATAGGTGCACCAAACCAGAAACTGCAACTTTATACAACGCGTGGAGGAATGGTAGATTTATGAATGCGACAGATTCTCGCGAGAAAAATTATTCTCTATAAATCTAGTTAAAAAAGTATTATTAGTATTAGTAAATGTGGGCCCTTGCCGTCAAAAATAATGACAAAATATTTATATCGATATGACGTCTAAAATTACAGCAACATATGAATGTAACAGTATATATCTATATATATATATATATATATATATTTGCTCTGTAATATTTTATTATTACATGGAGATCTCTTCCTGTATCATTTTTTAATATTAAAATAAAATTTTTAATATTAATTAGGATCGGGTTTTTGGAATTTACCTTCCTGCTTTTTCCCCTTGGATTGAAGTATCTGAATTAATATATATATATATATATATATATATATATATATATATATATATATAGTCATTTGCAGCACATCAGTATCACAGCTCATCAGTACGGTTAGACAGCCAAATGCCTTTTACCCAGGATTGAAACCCGACCGAGTTGGTGTCATATATATTATTAATTTGTAAATACATATAAAACTTAGAGGAAGAAATAACCATTTTCAACATGTTATTTTAAGGCAGGCATGCATTCTTTGACCCCTTATAACCAGAGAATGAGGAAAAATTCCAAAATGTTAGCTTAGGTAAAGGAAGGAGTTGGGATGTATTGGTTTTCATTGGGTTGAGCTGGGAGAATATATATATATATATATTATATTCACTATAATTTTTCAAAAAAATAAAATAATAAGGCACTGTTAAAAAGCAGACACACAACAAGAGTTTTCATAACTGATAGTAAAGTTTGATAACTTGTAGTCAAGGGAATGAACTGAGCCGACGCTGCCTCAGTATTGTCTCTAATGAACTGAGCCGAGACAGGAAGAATATATATATATATTTTTTTAATCATTTCACCCCGGGCAAGGCGTAAAAGCCACTGATGTGCAGGGGGCTACGTAACTGAAAGAAAATTAATTAGAGGAGGGAGAAGAGGATTACAAACCAATTAGAAAGAAGCAATAGAAAGATGAAAATGCAGGTGTAATGACAGTTTCAAGGGGAGAGAGAAAGGGAAGGATATACGGGGTGGGGGAAGGGCTAAAGTCAAGTGGTTAGTAGATGAGTATTGACATTGCATTTAAATTTCTGGAGGTTGTAGCCGTCAGGAAAGCAAGAATATGGTAGCGAGTTCCACGGGCGGGAAGTGCGAAAGAGGAAGCTGCAGGAGTAGAATTGTCGTCTGCATTTGGCTAACCTAACTGTGAATGGGTGGGTCCCAGTTGCCATTCTGGTTGCACGAGTAAACACCTGTTGAGGAGGCACCAGTGACTTAAGTTCATCTGAGCAGAAGCCATGAAAGTACTAATAGAACAGACAAAGGGAGGCCACATCTCGTCGGTGGGGAATTGGCTGTAGTCGGGCCGCCAAGTCAGCACCTATCACGTTACTAACTCTCCTTTGGAGCCTGTCGAGAACACTGAGGTGAGCGGCAGGGGCGCCTGACCATAAATGGCAGCAGTACTCCATGCAGGGTCGAATGGTAGACTTGTATATATGTAGGATGGATTCAGGCGGAAAGAACGTCCTGGATCAACACCGTGACCCAACCTTCTTATCAGTGGATTTAGCTATGGATTCGATGTAGCGGTTCCATTTGAGATCAGAAGAGAGGGTAAGGCCGAGGAGGCGCAGTATATTGCACTCAGGGAGAATCGCTTGGTCCATGTTTATGGGAGGCAGGAGAGGTTGCCTGTGATGGTTGACAGACAACAGCTTGGTCTTGGACGCATTCAAGTTGACAAGCCACTTCTTGCCCCAATTCACCACAGAGTGTAGATCCCGTTCAAGGTCAGCAGCGAGATTGTGTCTGTCCGCCATGCCAGTTTTCTTACTGGAGCGGGAGTATATTGTCGTGTCATCTGCGTAGATGCCTACTTGGGACTTGATCTCATCTGGGAGGTCATTGATGAAAATAAGGAAGAGCGTCGGGCCCAGGATAGAGCCCTGGGGGACACCGGCATTCGTGCTGTAGGAATGACCTTCATTTTGCGGTTGTTTAAAAAAGACTGGATTAGGTCAAGCAGGCGTCCGGTAATGCCGTAACCCCGTAGCTTGCAAAGGAGGCCAGAGTGCCAAACCCTGTCAAAAGCCTTGGAGATGTCCAGAGCAACTGCACGAGCTTTGCCTGACTCATCGAGGGTCTGGAGCATGTACTCCGTAAAGGTTGTTAGCATATCAGCAGTGGACCTGGCAAAGCGGAAGCCATATTGCTTGTCAGAGAAGAGTTTGTGGGTAGTAAGATGTTGGACCATTTCAGCATTGATTATGGCCTCGAACACTTTCCCGAATATCGGTAGAAGACTGATAGGGCGATAGTTGGATGGGTCCGAGGGTTCACCACAATTCTTAAAAACAGGAACGACTGAAGAGAACTTCCAGCATGCAGGAAAACAGGAAGCAGAAAGGCAGTAGTTAAATAGTTTAGAGAGGACAGGGGAGAGGTCAGGGGCACACCTCTTAAGGACTATCACCTGGATTCCGTCGTCACCGCTCGCCTTATGAGGGTCAAGTTTTGAAATTACTCGGGATACTACCTTCGGGGTGATATGTACGTCGTGCAGTTTGGCCTCAGTTCTAACGGGGAAGTCGGGTGAGCTTATTCCAGTTGAGTCAAACGCGGGGTTTTGTTTGAGAATCTGCGGGCAAAGCACTCAGCTTTGTCCACAGATGATGTGAGAACCTCAAATTCATGGATTAAAGGAGGTATAGAAGATTTGCAGTTGTTAAGCATCCGTTTTCATATCCGCCAGTAGTCCTTGGGGCCGAACTTGCGGTCAGCTATGCGCTGTCGCATTCTCTCAGCGAACAACCATTTGGTGTCATTCAGGATTCTCTTGCACTTATTGCGAGCAGACGTGAATAGACGCCTATTGTGATCAGATGACTGGCTCCTGAATAGTCGGAAGTCATGGTTCCTGTGGGCAATGACGGCCGAACAGGCAGGAGAGAACCACGGAGAGGAATGAGGTTTTAGGCAATACTTCCTGGTGGGTATGAAGGCATCAATGCCAGCTTTCACCCATGACGAGACCTCAGATGCACAGTCATCAATTGGGAGATCGAACACTTTTCCCCAAAGGACGTCGCAGAGGAGATCGCGAAATGCATCCTAGTCAGCTTTTTGGTAGCGGTAGGAGGTCCTATAGGTAGGAGGCTCCTGAGGGGAGTGAGAGTGAAAAGCAATACTGAGAGAGACAAAGCATGGTCGGAGTTGCCGAGCGGACAAAGCTGCGAGACTTGACAGGCATCAGGGGCAGAGGTAAAACGTATATCTAATAGTGAGGAGTGTCCGGAGGGAGTGCTTGGGAAGCGAGTGGGGAAGTCTACCACTTTCGTAAGGGATTGGGAAATAGCGAAGTACATGGCGTGGACACCAGCTAGATCAGTAACAGAGTCTTTAAGCCACTCAGAGTGATGGGCGTTGAGATCTCCGAATACAAATATATGAGTGAATGGGTGGCAGGAAATTGCCTTAAGTGAACACTTTTAAACAGAGATAGCATATGCATTTGACTTTCTGCATGAATAACGCGTACCGAAACGAGGCATCTCTTTTTGCGTATTTTGGCTGTTTAAAAAAAAACAAATAAAAACCTCAAGGTAAAATGTAAAAATCTGAATAAGACAAGAATCTTTAAATCATTCTATGACATTAATTCTCCGTACCTGAATGAAAAGATGCATATTATAACTTTTCTTAAAAATAGAGTACTACTAAACAATAGAAATGAACTAACAGTATTATGCAAGCAACGTAAACATTCAACTTTAAACGTTTATTAATTATAATGTTCATTTATAGTTTCTGCTCTAATATTACATAACAATTATTTTACTTAAAATTCATGACCCACACAATACTTATTTGTTTTTCATAACTTCAATATATATTAGTAAAACATAATTACTTAATTCCAATTTTAACTTAAACAATTTAGCCCATTTAAGAAATTCTGTAGCATAAATAATTTTATGCTATATTTTCTGTAAAAACCTAAAATTAATAAAAAAAAGTGTCAACATTTTAGCATGACATAATTCAACAAGTTACCTTCATACAACTTAAATGTCCAACTTCATATTTCAACCTGTCTCATTTCTAATTGGGTAATACAGACACATCTATATTTCATATTGTTTAACTTCCACTCTCCTTCATTTTCTAAATGACCATGAATTATTTTTTTCCAAAATAATCATTTTCACAATTTTTTAAAAAATAACTACCCTAAGAAGAACA
>JBBBDQ010002429.1:1130000-1305000 GCA_037127315.1 Ascarosepion bandense
CAAACGGATCCTGACATTTGACGTCACAAGTTTATTCACCTGAAGAGAGTCAACTTTAGACTCGAAACACGTGTAGCGACACAAATACTATTTTGCCCACTTAATTCATCGTACAAAAAGCAAGTAATATTAATAATAATAGCAACAATAAATCTACACATTAAACAAACCTTTACGGCTTCACGCATGTTTTCTTCTATACCAATTTCTTTCGTTGGAACAACCACTTTTTCTGTTTTAATATATATATATATATATATATTATATTATAGTTTAGAAGATGTACAAAATATAAAAAAAACAGCGTTTACTACTTGATGAGACAATGTCCTTTCAATGTCGAAACAAAATATGTACTTTGTAGTAGACTGTAATTTGTACATGTTCTAAACTATAATTTATGATAAATTTTCATTGCTCTATTTCTATATTGAGCACTGTTTTAAATTAATGTTTTGAACGTTGTTAATATTTTCTTCGTTCCTCATTCACTTGAATATATATATATGTCAGATTAAATAAATAGCAAACACTATGTTTGCATATTTTTAATAAAATCCGTTCATACTCACAGATATTCTTTCGCATATTACAATCAAAAGATGTCAAAATTTAACTGTAACGTTGACAGATGTCTTTTTCATTAATTTCTTAAGGTGCCCAAGTACCAATTACTGTACATTTTTCTTGCTTCAAATATAACGGCTGATAAATTCATTAGAACGTGAAAATTATCCAAAATGGAATTTTTTTATATGTTGTAATGTCATGGTCATGTATGTGTTAAAGTATGAACAAACTGTTGTTTGTATAAACATTTTAGAACATTATAACATTGTCAATGGATTTTATTAAAAATAAGCAAACATAGTGTTTGCAATTTACTTAATCTGACATGTTTAAAAGAAAAATTGCTGCCTAAATAGATAAATATATATATATTATTTATATATATATATATATATTATTATTATTATTATTATTATTATTATATATACTACATGCCATAATTATTAGGCCACCCTAGTTTTTTCAAAGAGATTATGTATTTCATACTATTTTTTGTATTTTATTGCCAAGTTGATAATTCTAAATGAAAATAGAATGTTTCTTTTGTTATTATTACTTTGCAAAATTTTACAAGGCAGCCAGAAAGCTTTTACTTTGGCCAGCCAATAAGAAGAAGAGACTAGCATGGGGAAGCGATCACAAAAACTGAACAACAAAACAGTTCATTTGATGTACATGTTATTGTGCAGTATTAACAAAAGAACCATTCTATTTTCGTTTAGAATTATCCATTTGGAAATAAATACTAAAAATAGTATGAAATACATCTTTTTTTTACTGGGGTGGTCAAATAATTATGGCCGGTAATGTATATATATATATATATATATATATATATATATATATATATATATATATATATATATAATATTATTAATATATTATCGTGAAATAATCAGGCCGGTAGATATAAATATAAAAATACTGTTTAATTAAAAACAGAATATCTACTTAAATACGAGTATCGGTAAAAATAATGTTCAAAATAATTCATTACAAATTGTCGGTTGCTTATAACCACGTTTCGTTAAAATTCGTTAATTTCCGTAACATGTATATATATATATATATATATATATATATATATATATATATATATATATATATATAATATTATTAATATATTATCGTGAAATAATCAGGCTGGTAGATATAAATATAAAAATACTGTTTAATTAAAAACAGAATATCTACTTAAATACGAGTATCGGTAAAAATAATGTTCAAAATAATTCATTACAAATTGTCGGTTGCTTATAACCAAGTTTCGTTAAAATTCGTTAATTTCCGTAATATGTTTATATATATATATATATATATAATATTATTAATATATTATCGTGAAATAATCAGGCCGGTAGATATAAATATAAAAATACTGTTTAATTAAAAACAGAATATCTACTTAAATACGAGTATCGGTAAAAATAATGTTCAAAATGATTCATTACAAATTGTCGGTTGCTTATAACCAAGTTTCGTTAAAATTCGTTAATTTCCGTAACATGTTTATATATATATATATATATATATATATATATATATTATATATCAGTTGAGAGGAAAACTCAACACATAATTAAACGGTTATGAATCCAAAAAATAGAACTTTTTTACAATTAAATCGTCCAGATCGTTGATGACTAAATAAATGTAAAAAAAAATCTGAGTGAAATTAACATTTATTTATTCATCAACGGTTTGAACAAAGTAGATGTAAAAAAATTGCATTGCTGCAACAAATTCTGCATTTAAAACTGTTTAAATACGTGTTGAGTGTTCCTCGCAAAAGGTTTGCTCTGGATAAAATCCATTGAGTTCTCTATTTTTATCTAATTGATATTTCATATAATTAGATAAAATATTCTGGATTACCCTCTCCGTATTAACAGGTTGCTATTATCTCCTATATATATCTCATAAATCCGAAAAAACTGCTTGGAGATCATTCCCAAACAATCCTATTAATATTAACACTGATCCAGCCAGAGGTCTCAATGTAATTAAATTTATTTATTTACAAAGCCGGCATTTAAAAAATATTAAAAAAATCAAACTTTTAAAAATCTGATGGCATTTTCGACGGGCAAATTTAACACACATCACATCAGCTAGATCGAAATGTTAAGAGAAATTTAATTTAATTATGTGTGTGTGTGTGTGTGTGTGTGTGTGTGTGTGTGTGTGTGTGTGTGTGTGTGTGTGTGTGAAAATTGAAAGTAGGAGTAGGGAAAACGAAAAAAGAAAAAAATGGGCAGAGCATTGCTATTGGAAGCTGTTAGATCTGCCACCTAGGTGACAGCAATGAAAAGTTAATCTATTTCGTAACAGATTTCCTAATATATATATATATATATATATATATATGAAAAAGAATAATTAAAGAATATTAAAGAACAGGTAAGAAAAACTGACCTTAAGCTAACATGTTTCACTTTAATAAGCTTCCTCAGAGATTTTTAAAGACGAAGAAAAGTCTTAAAAAGTCCCAGATGAAGCTTATTAGTGACACCTGTTAGATTAAAGATACCTTTTGCTTACCTGTTATTTACTTAATTTATTTATCTTGTCGTATTTCAATCCATATATTCAACTCATATATAACTGTAAATTTGTCGTGGAACACGTCTCGAAAAACCCACCGAATACAAACGCGGAGGGGAAAAAAGGTAAAACAAAAACGAACTAAGCACTTGAACATTAGTCAAAGTACGTAGCCCAAAGAAAAAACCCCGAGACGAGTAACCTAACACGTAAAGCGCTCAATACACTAGTAGAGCAAACAAGTAAGTAGCTAACCTAGAGAGCCAACGAACCTACCAAGGTTTCACCAAATTGGATCTTCAGAACAAGTTGACCAACTTGCCCTGAAGATCCAATTTCGTGAAATCTTGATAGGTTCGTTGGCTCTCTAGGTTAGCTACTTACTATATATATATATATATATATATATATATATATATATATATATATTACGAAATTCGTTATGAAATTATTTAACTCTGACATATTTTTAATCTATTTGTTTAAACATTTTTTGTGGGGACTCGTATTCGTGTAGATGTTCTGTTTTAAACAGTATTTTATTTGTATTTACTTACCTGAATAATCGAAATATCTTGTTAAGAAAAGATGCTTCCTCCGGCAGGATTCGAACTTGCATCTCCCAGGTGAAACCGAAAAAAGCTAAAAAATGTCAGAGTTAATCAATTTCGTAACAATGTTTTTTAAATAAATTGTCTTTCTTTAAATGTGTTCACATTAGGATACGAAAACAGTGCAACTATGAATTCTTCGAAAAATCACTAAAATATATGTTTGAAGACATTATTTCGGGGTTTTTTTTACTGTAAGTCTTTCGTAGGCGAGCGGTCTAAGACACGTCAGATCAACTGATGGTTTCCCCTTCGCCTAGGGAAGAGCGGTAGTCCTTGTAGCGGTCTGAAATCCCTCAAAGCCTTGTTCTGGTACACAGTCTGGCCAATGTATCCGTCATGCTGAACTGATAATTCTGTTACTTACTTTGTTCTATACATTATTGGTAAGATATTGAAATGAATGTTCCAGAATTCTCTGAGAGTTAAATGAGTTTGTGGTGGATAAGAAATTAAGAATTAAAACAAACTTTTTCTACACTTTTACAAAAATTCACAATCACATGTGAACTCCTGATTTTGCCGAATAGAAAAAGGATTCACCATGTGTTTAAAGAAAAAGTCGAAATCGGATTTCGCGAGTAGATGTTAAATTGATTTTCTGACCAATGGAAGCGACTCGCAAGACTAAAAATGCATTAGCGGTCCAGTGCAAAAAATCTAAATGACTATAAATTCTTCAGTCAGCGTTACACAGAGCAGCGAGAGAGAGAGAGAGAGAGAGAGAGAGAGAGAGAGAGAGAGAGAGAGAGAGAACTAAAATGTAACGGGAGAAACTTCAAGTTGACCCGGACATAAGGTCGCGTCGCATTTTTGTTCTCTTTCTCCTTCTTTCTCGTGTGCTGATTCTTTTTACTTCTTCTTCTCCTTTAAAGACACTCCTACCGAACAACCGCTCATACATACTTACAAACGTACGTATAAACTTTTCCCAACAAATTACTACTACGAACATTTTTACAACTCTTTATATCATTAACTTTCTAATTGAATATTAATTTCTACCAATTCATGTTATTATTTCATTTTAATAAATTTTTATTTTAACATGCAAAATGTATATTTTTCTTATTCCACTATTCCACACTAATCCACACATTCCAACCTGCTGAAAACCTTCTGATGAAAACCTTCTGATGATAATAACGAAAAAACTAATAAGCTGTAGGAAGTTTGGTTAAGTATCATACCAAGGCCGAATCAAGAAACAATATACATCTCCCTATAGTTTCAAGTTTAATGCCTAACTTACACTGTATTTCACTTCTCTTGTGTTTCTCGAATCAGCATCTGTTGTGTTTGAATTCAAAAGTATCACCTTCAGCGCGAGTGCCAGGAGTTTTCTTTCCCAGATCATTATAAAATAAATTTCTAATACTTTCTGACAAATAATATATCCAAATGAATAAGGAACGAAGAAAATATTTGCAACGTCCAAAACATTAATTTAAAACAGTGCTTAATATAAAAATAGAGCAATTAATATTTATTATTAATTATACTTTATAACATGTACAAACTAGAATCTACTACAAAATTGTACATCTTGTTTCGCTATTGAAAGAACAATGTGTTTTAAAAAAATGATGTATTTCATACTATTTTTAGTATTTATGGCCAAGTGAATAATTGTAAATAAAAATAGATTTTTTTGTTAATATTGCACAATAGCATGTGCATCAAATGAATTTATAAATATTTAATAATTACCTATATTGCCGTTTCATCAATAAAAAAACAAGAAAATTTAGGGTGATTCGGACGAGTTCATCTTGGCTTCCTTGCCTTGTAAAATTTTGCAAAGTAATAACAAAAGAACCACTGATATTGTCATCTGCTGTTTGTTATTTATAAAAATATGCAATAACCTTTCTACTTAATCGAGTATATTTGTTCTTTGTTTACAAATAACAGTCACTCCTTTTGTATCATCACCTACTTTTATCGCTTCCTTTTTTTTTTAAGATGGTAGATATTGCGGATTTAGGCTTACCATCCTGGACAGAAAGATCAGACATGTCATTTTCATTATTTTGCGATCATTTCTTTCTTCGCTTCAGCTGTTTTTTCTCTCAGTTTTTTGTTTTGCTTTGCCTGTATCACTGTTAGATTTCTTTGGGGCCAGGACTAAGTAATAAGGAAGTGATAAGTTACAGAACAATAAAATTTAGAAAAGAAAAGCACTTCACAAATGTATACAACACGGTGGTTGAGTACCAAACGATTCCGTTCGGGTTAACTTAGTTCGGTATGTTGTTCGATAACCGAGTCATTTTTATCTCGAATTCTCTGTTCGAAAACCGATTTCTTCGATATTTGAGAACGAATAAAACCTGCATATATATATATATTAGTAATCCACATACA
Source organism: Ascarosepion bandense (assembly GCA_037127315.1). Lineage (NCBI taxonomy): Eukaryota > Metazoa > Mollusca > Cephalopoda > Sepiida > Sepiidae > Ascarosepion > Ascarosepion bandense. The sequence goes on from JBBBDQ010002429.1 coordinate 1,136,093, forward strand.
AGCCTGTTTCGCGTATCACAGCTCAACAGTGTGGCTAGACATCCACTTACTTCTGACCGGGGTCAAAACTCGACCAATTCGGTGTCAGTCGGAGTCGCTAACCCCTAAGCCATGAGCACATGGAATCAGAGAAGAGCAATTGTAGCGTGTTATATATAAGCAGTGTACACACACACACACAAACACACACACAAACACACACACATATATATATATATATATATATGTGTGTGTGTGTTTGTGTGTGTGTATATATATATATATATATACAAATGAATAAGGAACGAAGAAAATATTTGCAACGTTCAAAACATTAATTAAAAACAGTGCTTAATATAAAAATAGAGCAATTAATATTTATTATTAATTATACTTTATAACATGTACAAACTAGAATCTACTACAAAAGTGACCATCTTTTTTCGATATTGAAAGAACAATGTGTTTTTAAAAAAATGATGTATTTAATACTATTTTTAGTATTTATGGCCAAGTGAATAATTGTAAATAAAAATAGATTTTTTTGTTAATATTGCACAATAGTATGTGCATCAAATGAATTTATAAATATTTAATAATTACCTATATTGCCGTTTCATCAATAAAAAAACAAGAAAATTTAGGGTGATTCGGACGAGTTCATCTTGGCTTTCTTGCCTTGTAAAATTTTGCAAAGTAATAATAACAAAAGAACCATTTTATTTTCATTTAGAATTATCTACTTAAAATAGTATGAAATACATTTTTTCTTTAAAAAAAAAACTGGGGTGGCCTAATTATTTTATGTAAAAAAAATGTTGTGGATCTTCCTTGGCAATTAGTTGTGAAGTTGTGACGAAACTTCGCCTCAATGTTGTAGTGACCGGTTTGTGCCGGATGTAAGACACGGAACAAGAAGGTAGGTTCAAAACAGTGGATTAGCAGAACAAGAAACAAGATATTCAAAGGAAATGTTAATAATATGTATTATAGAAATAAGTAAGTCCGAAGGTATTACTCCGCTGTCTGACTAGTAGCTGTCGTTAATTGCTGTACTTGACTGTTCGTAACTGTTTCTCTTTAACTGCTTCCGTTACTCGATCACTAGAAGTCACGAAGGTAATTTATATGTAGTCAGAGGAAGAGTTCATTCCTCGTAGGAGGGTTAGCAAAAACATTATTCTCTTTTTCTCTCTCTCTCTCTCTCTCTCTTTTCTTTTCTTTTCTTTCTCTCTCTCTCTCTCTCTCTTTCTCTTTTTTCTTCTCTCTTTCTCTTTTTCTTCTCTCTTTCTCTTTTTTCTTCTCTCTCTCTCTCTCTCTCTCTAGATAGATAGATAGATATGAACTGAAAACATTATTGCCGAGGAAGTCAAGGAAGTGTATAGTAATTGCAGTCTCAAGAAAAAAAAACTTTTTTCTTGTTATTGCAGCTCCAAAGTTTAGATATTGCCAACTTCATATTATGAAAAAACTTCCTATAAAAGTTTCGATTTATTTTCTAAAAAAAAATGATAATTAAAATAAACGTTTTGTTATCAATAGTTTTAACAAAGCAAGCAAGTACAAAAATTTAAATACCTAGGACGTGTTCTAACAGGAGATGGAAAGTGCGACACAGAAATCCGAAGGCGAATTGGCATGGCAAAGGACGCGTTCCAGAAACTGAGTAAAGTACTATCACACAGGAAAATTTCACTAGAAACAAAGAAAAGAGTGCTGGATTGCTATGTGATGTCAGTTCTTCAATACGGCATTGAATGCTGGACAATATCATCGAAAATGAGGACAAAACTGGAAGCAGCGGAAATGTAGTTCTACAGAAGCATACTGCATATAAAGTGGGGGATCAGTTCCATATTACAATCATTATATAAACTGACCCCTCACTTTTTGGTCACATCAGTTTCTATACATTTATATTCCTGATATCAAAAATCACAAGGATGCATTCCAGAAACTGAGCGGGGTATTAAGAGACAGGACAATTTCACTAGAAACAAAGAAAAGGGTGCTGGATTGCTATGTGATGTCAGTTCTTCAATACGGCATTGAATGCTGGACAATATCATCGAAAATGAGGACAAAACTGGAAGCAGCGGAAATGTAGTTCTACAGAAGCATACTGCATATAAAGTGGGGGATCAGTTCTATATTAGAATCAATATATAAACTGATCCCTCACTTTTTGGTCACAGCAGTTTCTATACATTTATATTCCTGATATCAAAAATCACAAGGATGCATTCCAGAAACTGAGCGGGGTATAAAGAGACAGGAAAATTTCACTAGAAACAAAGAAAAGGGTGCTGGATTGCTATGTGATGTCAGTTCTTCAATACGGCATTGAATGCTGGACAATATCATCGAAAATGAGGACAAAACTGGAAGCAGCGGAAATGTGGTTCTACAGAAGCATACTGCATATAAAGTGGGGGATCAGTTCCATATTACAATCATTATATAAACTGACCCCTCACTTTTTGGTCACATCAGTTTCTATACATTTATATTCCTGATATCAAAAATCACAAGGATGCATTCCAGAAACTGAGCGGAGTATTAAGAGACAGGACAATTTCACTAGAAACAAAGAAAAGGGTGCTGGATTGCTATGTGATGTCAGTTCTTCAATACGGCATTGAATGCTGGACAATATCATCGAAAATGAGGACAAAACTGGAAGCAGCGGAAATGTGGTTCTACAGAAGCATACTGGATATAAAGTGGGGGATCAGTTCCATAATGCAAGCAACGATGAGATGTTGGAAAGAATGGCAACAAAAAGGAATTAATAGTGAGCATCAGGAAGAGACAACTGAAGTTCCTGAGACAGAGAGAAGGAAAAAGAGACAGAGGAAAGCAGCGAATAACATATTTGCAGGGCCTGATCAGGTGGATGACGGAACGGGGGTTGCGAGGTGTAACAGGAGCAAACATACTAAGAGCCACAAGGGCTAGGAAGACGTGGAGAATCATGATCGCCTACGTCCTGAAGGGACAGGGCACATAGAAGAAGAAGAAGAAGAAGAAGAAGAAGAAGAAGAAGAAGAAGAAATTTTTATCCTCTCGTTCATGGTGACTTATCATTTTGTGCTAGTTTAATATATAAATTAATTAATAAAAAGACTCGTTTTCATATTTATTTCTACATATATCAGTAAATGATATATACTGCATTATAGTCAGTTCACATATATTTTAATAATTTTTGAATTAACATAGCTTTTTAAAACAATAAACATTGCCGACGCAATCGAGGTAGTATACAATAATAGTATTAAACAGGAAATATCTTTTCGATTGCAATAATTTTGTCATGAGATAATAATGGTTCAGTGTTACAAGTCTTACTCATTAACCCATAGCTGGGAAGAGAAGTGGATTCATACCTTTCCCAAGGCTATTTCCGCATACGTGAATACAACTAACCCCACTGGAATTTGAACTCTGCTTAACAATTCCGAGCCATTATCAATTACACTACCCACACATCCATGCTTACAACACCTGTTACTCAAGTTGTCACTAATCTAGGTACTGACCAATCTCACCGAGGCTTAACTTCGGGGATCATACGGGAATCAGCGTGATGCCGTAAGCTTCCTGGGTTACTATCAGGTGCCTGGACACATTCTCTTTAATTTCGTCCGCGGCCTTTCACCGGCAATCTTAGTGTTGCTGGTGAACGTGATGGTCGTGAAACACCAATGAGTAAATTAAAATTATACAAAGTCCTTTCATAAAATATCCAGATGTTTAATATGCACTAAAAACCACCTACCTTGTGCAATAGAGGCTTTATCCTACTTTAAATTAATATTCTCGGGACCTCTTAAACTTATTCAAGCCACCTTTCCAATTATTAAATCTGTCTTCCATATTTGATTTTTGTAAAATGTACACGGTTCTTTCAGCAAATATTCAGACAGTTAATATGCACGAAAAACAGCAACAGGGACTTATTCCGTTTTAAATTAATATTAACTAGCAGTATAGCCCAGCGTTGCTCGGGTGTAATGAAAGCATTAAAACTAATCCATGGTCCTGGAACTCAGAATCTTTGGACGTTGGCATGAAAGACTAAAAAGCAATAGTTGTTTCCAGTTAAAGCGAAACCGTAGACTGAAAGAAAGATGAAATGGATGATTTTCAGAGCGAAAACTACTTCACAATATAATTGGCGACGAAGATGAGATCCAATTATGTTGTGGAGTAGTTTTTGCACTGAAGGTTATAATCGTGCTATGTTGGTTGCTAATCGACTTAACGTACCCAAAATTTTAGAAACTTGCTAATCTTCTACTGAAAACTGACTCCTTAGTATTCGGCTAACTGCCGACTGATATCAACTGCCTAGTAGTTCTACTGAACTCTAATAGATCTCTAAATAGCTCCTATGAACTTTCCAAGAACTTCCTGTTGACTCTTATTAATATATAAGGGAGAGTCCATTATCTTAGGAATAGATATGTTTCCCCATAACACATTGATATCTAGTTGAAAGCTGATACTGTTCGGAAGGTCGTTAATTAAAATAAAAACAAAGAAGTTCAAGGAGAATATTTGTGTCAATACTTACCTGGTATATTTTTGTGTCGGGTAGAGACCAAAATCATCTCTCGGTTGCGTCTTTCTCCTCGAAGACAGTATACGGCTCAGTTGTAGCTCCGTCCGCGAAGACAGGGTTGCTTCTTAGAAAAATCATACTGATAGATGCCCGGTCCCTGGGTACAGTGTCCCACGGCCGCGCCACCCCATTGAAGTATAGGGATAGACCAGACGCTCGTCACCGGAGCCAGCTCAACTGGAGGTTGAGATGATTGGGGAAATTTTGTTCCTCTGCCCGTCCATATGCGGTCGGGCCCCCACCTTAAAAAAAACCTCGTGTCACATCTCGCTCCAGTGGGGGAGTAGGGTAAATATACTCGCATCAATACAAAATGTGGCCTTCAGACCAATTTTTATTTCGTGATTTCATTTCGTCATACCCTTAGTGCTTATATGCACAAATGTGCGGGTATTTTAACATGACGTAATGGTTAGCATGCTGGTGGCTGTGAAACAATTATGACTTCTTCTAAATGCCCTTCAAAACGTAGTCGATCAAGGCCCTTCACATCTTTCTATTCCTTTGTCGCTCTTATTAACCCTTCTCTTGTTATCTCACTCAACCCCTGCTCCACCATCCACCTGCTCAAGTCCATCAGGTATATCATGCGCTGCTTTCTATTATCTCCCTTACCCTCTATCCGTCCCATAAGCATCAGGTTCTCCAAGCCCTTCTTCCTCATTACATCTTCTAAAAACTTCAGCTGTTATTTCCTGATATTAAGTATTGTGATATCTCCCTCTGTATATGATAATGGACTCGACTGAGTATATATGGGAGACTTTGAAAACAGTAGCTACTCCGGCATATACGCATCGCTCATTCAATAATGAATTAGATCACTCTGGCTATTGGGCGTGTATAATGATATACGCGCTAAAAAGTCTGCCTTCTTCTACCAAACGCTCTTAGCCGAGTAGAATCGCCGACTGACGCCAATTCGGTCGGGTTTCAATCCTGGGTTAAAAAGCAATCGGAGTCTAACCGTACTGATGAGCTGTGATTCAGCAAAACAGATCTGTCTGCGGATGAATATAGTATATATATATATATATATATATATATATATATATACTCCTGCCATAGAGAGAACAGCAGTGGCAGTTGAGTAATCGTAGAGATCCGTGCGAGTTATCGGAGAGTACCGGAACTGATACGTAATTTACCGAGCGATACCGAAGTTACCCACAGACTACCGTATCAGAAGTCAGACTGGCTCTGAGCTCCACTCAGCTAGAATAATATACACGGATATACTATTTCCAACGACTTAACTTCAGGACTTATATATATTTATTCTTACTAACAATATTCCTGGATTTACTAAACTGCGTTCAAGTTTGTATATTACGTTCAATATAACCTACTTTTTTATCTGTCATGTTGTTCATTATTTTGTGCAGTTCCTCACCCGGAATCCACAATATTAAGTATCATTTTTCTTCTCGCCTCCATCCTCTCTAAAACGCGTCGTTGTCAACGTGCTCCGTCCATGGTATCCTCAGCATCCTTCTGTGGGAATACGCCTGAGTGTTCTATACATTCGACCTCGTGATACATCAGAGCTACGCTTAGTGAATAACTGTATGCGCCAATGTGTAACTGCCTGTATTGAAAACTGCTCATGGGGAACAAACATTTGTTTTATCAAGTGGAGTCCAGAGAGCTAGATCAAAGAATTATCTCCCTTTGACCTTATTTCAGAATAATCTGTTCTCCTCCAGCTTCGTCCTGCGAATTCCTCAACAAAAGAATGGCCAATCGTTCGCATGGAATCAGATGTTTGCTTTCTCCGCTTCCGAATAAGCATCGTATCAAGCCGAAAACTCGTCAAAGAAATAAAAAGAATTAGTTTGGCCTTTGATTCGAAGTTTTGGACTCTTGAAAATCTAAGAAAGCACTTCAAGGATGCCCGGGAATGACAACTTCAAAGAACAACTGCTACGGCTTAACAACGAGTTGCAAACGATCATTTTATTGTCTTTCGCGCGTTACGAAGACATTTGAACTATTTCTAAGCGTTGACATGAAAAACACGAATGGTTATCGGAAATTCGTTATTGAATATTGTGGCCAGCTATCGACTAACGATGCTAACATTAGTTTTCACAGAGAAATCAAATAGTCAAATATCTCTTTCTATTTATATATTTATGTTATGGTAAATTGGTTAAATTAACGTCATGCCAACGCTTGTTTGGTTAATATCGTATACAAGTCTTAACAGATCAAAATTACAATCACTTAATCGTAAATGCATTCAGATAGTAAAAAAGTAGGCTTATGTGCGATTTACACTAAAAAGACAGGCATAGGTCTAATTTACATGAGATGTAAAAAGGCAGACGAAGGTCCGATTTACACTAAATTAAAAAGGCAGGCATATGTTAAATTTGCACTAGACTTAAAAACGGAAGCGTAGGTTCAATTTACACTAGATCTAAAAAAGCAGGCACAGGTCAAATTTACATTAGATTTTAAAAAGGTAGGCCCGATTTACACTAGATTTAAAAAGACAGGCATAGATCTAATTTACATTAGATTTCAAAAGGTAGGCTTAGGCCCGATTTACACTAGATTTAAAAAAGCAGGCATAGGTCCAATTTACATTTGATTTAGAAAGATAGGCGTAGGTCTGATTTACATTAGATTTAAGAAAGCAGGCATAGGTCAAACTTACATTAGATTTAAAAGGGTAGACGTAGATCTGATTTACACTAGATTTAAAAAGGCAGGCATAGGTTCAATTTAGATTAGATTTAAAAGGGTAGGCGTAGGTTCGATTTACACTAGATTTAAAAAGGCAGACATGAGTCCAATTTACATTAGATTTTAAAATGTAGTCATAGATCTGATTTATATTAGATTAAAAAACAGGCATAGGTTTGATTTACATTAGGGTACCAAATAGAGGCAAGGGTCCGATTTACAATAGATTAAAATTCTTGTTCTTGGTCCTCTCTCCTTAATATAATTTTTCTCATATTCTTTAACACTGAGTAACAAATTGCATCTTAGTGACTTCCATGGGATGAAATGATTTTTTTAAAAATTCTATGCTAACAGTTTCTTCTCTCACACTTCTCACTTGCTTTTTTTATCTTCCCAAATTTAAATCCAATGTCAATCGCTATCTTCTGTCTTCTTAACACTCAATAGCACCTCGTGTCATATTGATATTTATGTCCTGTCGAGGGGAATGTTTTCTGCTGTGCTAATTCTAATATTAAGCATACAGGGAACGTCTATGTTATGAAATGTTTCTCGTTGGGTAATTCATATTTTTCCCTCTTGCATTTCTTTATAATTGACTAGCAGTATAGCCCGGCGTTGCTCGAGTGTAATGAAAGCTTTAAAACTAATCCATGGTCCTGGAGCTCAGACTCAGCCTAAAGAATATTTGAAATAATAAAATAATTGCGACAATTTACCAATCGCACCTAATATATATATACTAGCAGTATAGCCCGGCGTTGCTCGAGTGTAATGAAAGCTTTAAAACTAATCCATGGTCCTGGAGCTCAGACTCTTTGGACGTTGGCACGAAAGACTAAAAAGCAATAGTTGTTTCCAGTTAAAGCGAAACCGTAGACTGAAAGAAAAATGAACGGATGTAAGTCAAATTTTGATTTCCTGGTATCGATATCAAATAAGTTGTTTTCATCGTAAACTGAATTTTGAAGGCTAAATAAGTCCTCTGAGTAAATGGTATCATGGCTGAGACTAAGAACTACAATTATACCTACTTAGAGTTAAACCCGAAGATAAAAGGGCTGAGAAAAATACAGACATACAGGCAGATAAACAGACACACACACAAACATCTTGCCTTTTATATATATATATATATATATATATATATATATATATATATATATATGTATTATCGATTTTCTGCACTATTGTAAGAACTGCAACCTTCGGAATATCGTTTCTTATGTCTTTGTCTATGAGTGTATCAAATTTGATTAAAATCGGACCACTCCTTCTATAAACCGATTTTTTCGATTATCGATTTTCGATATTTATCGGGGGTACCTCGACACAAAACCTAGCTAAGAACAATGGCAAGCGCTTATAGTACAAGTGTTTAAATTTTCAAGAAAATCAGTTCAGCCGTTTCGGAATCTATAGGTAACGGAGACACACAGATACACATACACACACACACAGACAAAGTTCCATTTATAAATAAGTTTAGATTTTGATCAGCATCCTATATATCGTGCCAATCCTTGGCATCGTTTTCTTCTTCTTTGTCTTTTTTGGGGAGTTCAAGAATTTTCCCTATTGCCCTCTTCCTTTCCTATTTTTCTTTTTTTTGTTCTTGTCACTCTTTTGTCTTCCAATCTAATTTAGAAATAATTTTAAAGCATTCGAATTTGGCTGTTCTTGTATTTCCTCGCAAAAAGAAAAAAACAATGCAATTATTCTTACAATCCAAAATATATTTCCACTTTAAATAACCGAAAAAGTGTTGATAAACCATAAAAAGTCAATCAGTCAGCTGTAATGTTGGCACGGTTACTATTATAAAGGTTCTATTAACTATTTCACGGACTCATTTTTTTTCCAACTGTTGCATTTACGACTGCTATAACTGAAATATCTTTTTACGATGTGTACAAGGAGCTATTAAACCTCGGGCGGAAGTATGAATTAGATTAGCCATAAAATAACAAGAACTGAGAAAGCAGAAAGATACCGTCTGACATTGCATTAAAAATACGAAAAAGACCGCATCCATATCCGTCCAAACTTCGTTCTTTTTTATACACGAAAATAAATCTTGTCTTTTTACCATTTCTCTTTGAGGCTTTATGGCCAGTTGATCGATTTCATAGGCAAAGGACTCTGTTTGATTTCATGAATTTTTCGATAATACCATCAGCCATTTTGGAAGATGAAGATTTTAAAAAACCGGCTAAATATTGATAGTTTTTTTATGTTTGTTTTTTTGGGCTAATATTGCCTCACTTCGATCATAAATTTGGCAAAAGAATTTCAATCATTACCGAAATGCGTATTTCGACTCACAACACATGGAGTTTTGAAATATGTTACCACTGCCAGTCTGTAGATTAAATGCGAGTGATACGACACTGAATCGGTAAAGGTTTCGCCTGCTAACCGAATTTATAAGCAGACGTTTTTCACAGTATAACGTTCGTTCTACACAATGTATATTAATCTTTTAATCATTTCACACAAGCAAGGTGAGATATCCACTAAAACGCAAGATGGTTATATAGCGTCTGAGAACAGGAAGAAAAAAGGGGAGAACCACAAAATGCCGAATATGCCAATTGACTTGCATTTAAATTTTTGAAGATCAAAGTAGACAGGGAAGCAAGAAGGTGGAAGAGACTCCCACTGGCGAGAAGTCCGAGATAAAAAAAAAAAACGCTAGAATAAAACTTACAGTCACATCCAATAATTTCAACTGTAAAATGATGAGACCTTGCCGCCAATCTAGTTGGTACCATAGTAGGATGTGCGTTGTGTTGCAGTGGATATCGACTCGGAATGAGAAATCGGAGGGCTGAGTTCGAATTCCAGTTGATTTCGTGGAATTCTATTTTTGTCTTCAGAAATTGAATTAAATCAACTTTACAGTGTTAGCTGCTTGTGGTAAGTCAACCGGGATTCAGTCCATTTTTCAGTCTGTTTTTGTGAAATTTCTTGGAAATTATTTTATTTATTTATTTTTTTTTTTTTCGTCTTTTGGCCGTCTTTGTTTTTTTTTTTTGTCACTTAATTTGTGTAAATAATTTTGCTATTCAAGGGTATTTTCGACTAATGATAAATAGCATCACGGTTCAATTATTTCCATTAGTTTTGTCTTGTAGAAGATTTAAATTTCTGTCTTCGAGAGATTGAATTCTTAACGGTTTGGTAAGCGAACGCAAGCAACATAACTCGACTATATTCTGTAAAAAACGGTTTAATTTCTATTTTTGTCTTCAGAAATTGAATTAAATCAACTTTACAGTGTTAGCTGCTTGTGGTAAGTCAACCGGGATTCAGTCCATTTTTCAGTCTGTTTTTGTGAAATTTCTTGGAAATTATTTTATTTATTTATTTTTTTTTTTTTTCGTCTTTTGGCCGTCTTTGTTTTTTTTTTTTGTCACTTAATTTGTGTAAATAATTTTGCTATTCAAGGGTATTTTCGACTAATGATAAATAGCATCACGGTTCAATTATTTCCATTAGTTTTGTCTTGTAGAAGATTTAAATTTCTGTCTTCGAGAGATTGAATTCTTAACGGTTTGGTAAGCGAACGCAAGCAACATAACTCGACTATATTCTGTAAAAAACGGTTTAATTTCTATTTTTGTCTTCAGAAATTGAATTAAATCAACTTTACAGTGTTAGCTGCTTGTGGTAAGTCAACCGGGATTCAGTCCATTTTTCAGTCTGTTTTTGTGAAATTTCTTGGAAATTATTTTATTTATTTATTTTTTTTTTTTTCGTCTTTTGGCCGTCTTTGTTTTTTTTTTTGTCACTTAATTTGTGTAAATAATTTTGCTATTCAAGGGTATTTTCGACTAATGATAAATAGCATCACGGTTCAATTATTTCCATTAGTTTTGTCTTGTAGAAGATTTAAATTTCTGTCTTCGAGAGATTGAATTCTTAACGGTTTGGTAAGCGAACGCAAGCAACATAACTCGACTATATTCTGTAAAAAACGGTTTAATTTCTATTTTTGTCTTCAGAAATTGAATTAAATCAACTTTACAGTGTTAGCTGCTTGTGGTAAGTCAACCGGGATTCAGTCCATTTTTCAGTCTGTTTTTGTGAAATTTCTTGGAAATTATTTTATTTATTTATTTTTTTTTTTTTCGTCTTTTGGCCGTCTTTGTTTTTTTTTTTGTCACTTAATTTGTGTAAATAATTTTGCTATTCAAGGGTATTTTCGACTAATGATAAATAGCATCACGGTTCAATTATTTCCATTAGTTTTGTCTTGTAGAAGATTTAAATTTCTGTCTTCGAGAGATTGAATTCTTAACGGTTTGGTAAGCGAACGCAAGCAACATAACTCGACTATATTCTGTAAAAAACGGTTTAATTTCTATTTTTGTCTTCAGAAATTGAATTAAATCAACTTTACAGTGTTAGCTGCTTGTGGTAAGTCAACCGGGATTCAGTCCATTTTTCAGTCTGTTTTTGTGAAATTTCTTGGAAATTATTTTATTTATTTATTTTTTTTTTTCGTCTTTTGGCCGTCTTTGTTTTTTTTTTCGTCACTTAATTTGTGTAAATAATTTTGCTATTCAAGGGTATTTTCGACTTTTACTAAGTTAAAACTTTGTAAGCCTCAGTCACTTTTTCCTTGTTTTTTTTTTGTTTTTTTTTTTAATTGGAGTAGATAGTTTCTACTATCGCCCGGTCTCACACTCCACCCCCTTCTTTTGAATGAGTTTAGAGGTGATCACCTTGTTTCTTGTTTAGGAAGGGGTTCCTGGTTCATCCCCTTTCTCTGGTCTTGGTGTTAGTTCAGCTGGAAGCTCTTTGCAGTTACGGAGTATGGTGGCAAAGTCTTTACATTCTGAGGGTACCGGGTTGGCAGTTTCCTGGTTGCTGCTTCCGACTGGTAGTTAGGAGCCCGAACTCTTGCGTAGCGTCTTGAGAGGCCGCTCTGATCAACAGTTGAATAATACCGGGGTTCTTGTAGTGCCATATCGCGCATGGACGGGCGTCCCTGCATGAACGTTCGGTGGGCAACCCCGAGGCCACATTATGTTGTAGGCCGCGCCAGTCTCCATCCTTCACAAGTTGCAAATGATTGACCGACTGATTCTATTCTAAGACCACTCCTTTAACTGAATTACTATGGAAAAAAGCAAACATAATAACAAAACTAAACCAGCTCATTTGAAAACGCCCAAACCTGTCTGCATCTCTTTCACTAACATACGCGGCATCCGCACCAACTTCCCCAGCGTAGATTCTTTCCTCCATAATAACTCACCTGATATATTAGCCCTATGTGAAACTAATCTTAACCCTTCTATCCCCTCATCTGAGTTCTGCGTTCCTGGCTACCTTCCCCTCTTCAGGAAGGACTCCAATGTTCATATGCATGGGCTTGGTGTCTATGTCAGCGAACACCTTCCCTTAGCTAGGGTGTCATCTTTTGAATCCCCAGATCATTCTTTCATGTGCTTCCGCCTCTCACTTCTCAGCTCGATTAGCTATCTCTTCTTTCTGTACCGCTCTCCTTCCTCCCCTGATTGTTCGTTACTTGACATCATTTCTGACAATATTGACAAAGCCATTTCTACCCATCCCTCTGCCCATGTATTCGTGTTTGGTGACTTTAACGCCCACCACACCAAGTGGCTGAAGAACGCTGTCACTGACCCTGCTGGTGTCCACACCATGAACTTTTCAATCACCCAATCCCTTACGCAAGTAGTGGACTTCCCCACGCGTTTCTCCGACAACCCTAACGGAAGGAACTCACTTCTAGACCTCTGCTTCACTTCCATCCCAGACTCTTGCACTACCAGACAACTCTGCCCACTTGGAAACTCTGACCACACTGTAGTGTCCGTCAATATTTCACTCCACTCCCGCCCGACCCATGAAACACAGACAAGTAGAATATCATACTGCTATCAAAGAGCAGACTGGGATTCGTTCCGAGACTTCCTCTGTGACATCCCTTGGAACAACGTCTTTAGTCTTCCCATCGAAGAATGTGCATCCGAGGTCTCCTCCTGGGTTAAGGCTGGCATTGATGCCTTCATCCCTGCTAGGAAATTCCAGCTTAAATCTCATTCGTCTCCATGGTTCTCACCCGCTTGTTCGGCTGCCATTGCCCACCGGAATCATTTCTTCCGACTTTATCGTAACTATGCGTCGGAACAAAACAGGCGCCTTTTCACTTCAGCTCGTAATAAGTGTAAAAGGGTACTTAACGAAGCTAAGATGTTGTTTGCTGCCAGAATGAAGCAACGCATAGCATGCTCTAAATTCGGCTCTAAAGACTACTGGCGACTCTGTAAAAGAGTACTTAACAAGAGCAAGTCCACAATACCCCCGCTAATCAACAAATTTGAGGTCCTCACCTCCCCAGCAGATAAGGCTGAATGTTTTGCCCGCAGATTCTCGAACAATTCGAGTCTGGACTCGTCTGGAGTTTTTACACCCGACTTCTCACCTAGAACCGAGGCACAACTGAATGATGTCCACATTACACCTTCGCTTGTCTCTAAGATAATCTTAAAACTTGACCCTCACAAAGCGAGCGGTGGTGACGGAATCCCAACCATAGTCTTAAAGAAATGTGCCCCTGAACTCTCCTCTATCCTTTCTAAGCTCTACAACCTCTGCCTATCTGCTTCCTGCTTTCCTGCCTGTTGGAAATCTTCCTCTATAGTTCCTATATTTAAAAACACTGGAGAACCCTCTGACCCTGCAAATTACCGCCCTATCAGCCTTCTTCCGATCTTTGGCAAAGTGTTCGAAGCCATTATCAACGCCGAGGTGGTTCAGCATCTCACAGCACACAGGCTCCTCTCGGACAAGCAATATGGTTTCCGCTTCACCAGGTCTACTGCTGATATGCTAACGACCATCACCGAGTACATATACCAGGCACTCGACAGGAATGGCGAAGCTCGAACCGTTGCATTGGATATATCTAAGGCGTTCGACAGAGTTTGGCATGCTGGCCTTCTATGTAAACTGCGGAGCTATGGTATAACTGGACATTTGTTTGAACTAATCCAGTCATTCCTCTCTAACCGCACAATGAAAGTGGTATTAAACGGACATGCCTCTCAGAACTACCATACAAACGCAGGTGTCCCCCAAGGCTCCATCTTAGGTCCTACACTCTTCCTGATATATATTAATGATCTGCCTGATTCCATAAGAACCCAAATAGGTTTGTACGCCGATGACACCACAGTTTACTCTCGCCTCCAACAAAAATCTGGTGTAGGCGTCAAAGCTAAACTCGCAGCCGAGATTGAAAAAGACCTCCAATCCATATTGGACTGGGGTAAGAAGTGGCTAGTAAATTTTAATGCTTCTAAAACGAAGCTACTGTCAATTAACCATCATCGACAATCTCACCTACCTCCCATTAGCATGGACCAGGCTTGCCTCCCAGAGAGTAAAACACTACGCCTCCTTGGTCTCACACTTTCAGCGGACCTCAAATGGAATGATTATATCGAATCCATTGCTAAATCCGCTGCTATGAAAGTCGGTTCTCTGTGTAGGGCCCGGAAGTTTTTTCCGTCTAAATCTATCCTGCACATTTACAAATCTACCATCCGCCCGTGCATTGAATACTGCTGCCATATCTGGTCGGGTGCCCCTGCTGTTCTCCTCGGGCTTCTCGATAAGGTTCAGAGGAGGGTCTGTAATGTGATAGATACCGACTTGGCAGACCGCCTGCAGTCTCTCTCCCACCGGCGAGACGTGGCTTCGCTGTGTCTCTTCTATAAATACTTTCACGGCTTCTGCTCCGATGAACTTAGATCACTGGTGCCCCCTAAATACGAATTTGCACGAGATACTAGATTAGCAACTAGATCCCACCCTTTTACAGTGAAATCGATAAAATGCAGCCGTAACTTCTACTCCAACAGTTTCTTTCCTCGCACTTCCCGACTGTGGAATTCTCTTCCAAACGATTGCTTCCCCGACGGCTACAATCTTCAGGAGTTTAAATGTAAGGTCAATAGACACCTCCTAACACACTAACCTGCTCCCATTCTATCAAACACTCTTCCCATCTGCCCGACACTCATCCTCGCTATCCTTACTCATCTATTACCTTTCTCCTGACATTCCCTATGTCTATCCACTCCTTCTCTTTACCTTCCCCTATGTAGCCCCATGCGCAATAGTGGCAGTGGAATGCCTTGCTTGGGGTGAGATGATTAAAAAAAAAAAAAAAAAAAAAAAAAAAATTCACATACATGCAAATACCTTTGGGAAAAGTATGAATCCATCGCCTCTCATTCTAACTATGCGTACAATGCAAGAAGAGATTGGGTTCTATAGCTTTGGTTGGCAACCAGTCTACCGCAGAAAATAATGGCAACCTACTGTATGAAAATCTTTTGCTTAGTCATGTCTCTTTCGAGACGTGATCACCCAGGCGTGTAACACGTATGGCACTTAACTAGATGATCACAGCGGAAAGTTCATCAGAACTACTCTCATTGAAGTATTTATAGAAAAAGCGCAAAGAAGTGAACTTATGGCGGTGAGAAAGAGACTGAGGCCGATATGTATGGTCAAGATCGACAATATTGCAGATTCTTCTTTGGATTTTATCGAGAGTCACTTAATATATAGCTGGAATGCTATACCAGATGTTGCAGCAATATTTTGCCAAAAAAGGTGCTCAGAATGAGATCGTGAAATAGATGTCTTATTTGCTGATTTAGCTCGATTCAATATACAATTGCCGCCAGGTCAACTAAAAAATTTAGTTCTTTTGGAAAAACCTATTGTTAAGGGGAAACACACCTACTCGTCAGATAATGGACTCTCCCTTCTGTATTAATAAGAGATAACAGGAAGTTCTTGAAAAGTTCTTAGAAGTTCTTGGGAAGTTCATAGAAGTTCTTTAGAGTTCTATTCAAGTTCAGTAGAACTACTAGGTCATTGATATTGGTCGGCAGTTACCCGAATACTAAGGAGTCAGCTTTCAGTGGAAGATTACCAAGTTCCTAAAATTTTGGGTGCGTTGAGTCGATTAGCAACCGACATAGCACGATTATAACCTTCAGTGCAAAAACTACTCCACAACACTATTGAAAGAAATTCACCGTGTCACTGCTAGAAAGTGGTCCTGGGTATGACGGTAAACTGCAACCGGCAGCAAGACTGATTGGGAGGTTGTGAGGAACATGGAACCAAAATTGCTGTTGTTCCCAGGTCCACTCTGACCCGGAATGGTAGCAGCTGTTAGAGTCTTTTTGCTAGTATCACATTTAAAATGTTTTCTTTGGTAGTATTTATTTCATAATTAGTTCATTTTGCTGGTTTTAACCCTTTTTTAATGGAAAACATTTTATTAATACCTTGAATAGATTCTCGTTGATTTAAAATGAAAAGAAACGTTTTATTTACTGTTATGGTGAAACACGCCTATTCCTCAGATAATGGATTCTCTGTTAATGAGAACTAATAGGAAGTTAACTCGAGAAGTTCTTAGAAGTTTTATAGAGTTCAGTAGAACTATTGGTTAGTTTCAGTTTGAACATAGTTAGACTAAGGCAGTTGATATCAGTCGGTAGTTAGCCGAATACTAAGGAGTCAGCTTACAATTGAAGATTACCAAGTTCCTAAAATTTTGGGTGCGTTAAGTCGATTAGCAACCGGAAATAGAAAACATTTTATTAATACCTTGAATAGATTCTCGTTGATTTTTAATGAAAAGAAACGTTTTATTTACTGTTATGGTGAAACACGCCTATTCCTCAGATAATGGATTCTCTGTTAATGAGAACTAATAGGAAGTTAACTCGAGAAGTTCTTAGAAGTTCTATAGAGTTCAGTAGAACTATTGGTTAGTTTCAGTTTGAATATAGACTAAAGCAGTTGATAACAGTCGGTAGTTAGCCGAATACTAAGGAGTCAGCTTACAATTGAAGATTACCAAGTTCCTTAAAATTTTGGGTGCGTTAAGTCGATTAGCATCCGACATAGCACGATTATAACCTTCAGTTCAAAAACTACTCCACAACACTTATTCAAAAAGAAGAATGTTCATCGAAATCAGCAAGAAACAAATGAAATTCTTTGATCACATAAAGAGAAAAGAAAAACTTAGAAAATTTGACACTCACATAACATATTGAAGAAAAAAATTCTCAGGAGGTCAATGTGCCAAGTAAGTGTTGAGATTGTATGACTGGATGGCAGAGTGAAAAAGATGATTTTACAAAGGAAAAAACGTTGTTAAAAGTTACTTGGTATAAGCGGTTAGGGAGAGCCATAATCAGCCTGTCCGAAAGATTCACAGTCTACAGAAATAGATACCCACTTGGTCAGATCAGTCAGTTTAGTGACATACGTGATACACGCTTTGGGCGATCATGTCTCGAAAGAGACATGACTGACTGGGCAGAAGATTATCCCGCAGTAGGTTGCCATTGCTTTCTGCGGTAGATTGGTTGCCAGCCAAGGCTATAGAACCCAATCGGTCCTGTTATTTGACTCATAGCTAGAGGGGAAAGAGATGCATTATATTATTACGTAGTAGTTAGTGGGGGATCAGTTTATTACTTCATAACAATAGAAAACCGAATAGATAGATAGATAGATAGATAGATAGATAGATAGATAGATAGATAGATAGATAGATAATGGACAGAACAAGCTAGATAGACAGATAGAAATTTTTTGCAATAATAAAATAGATATTTAAAAGATTGTATTATGATATTAAGAATTGTATTAGAATATAATAATGATAATAAAATAGATTTTATATAAAAAGAATAAAATGAATTTAAAAAATGTTTAATAAATGAATGTATATTAAAAAATAAAAAACGTTATTTATGAATTTAAAGTTTTAAAAATTCGAATAAAATGCATTCTGAATCGAAATAAAAATAGTTTATTTACTTAAAAGTCCCTTTAAGTTAGATCAAAAATATGAAAGTGTTTTCTTTCTTCATCTCGTTTCATTTTTTTTTTTTTAAGTTGTGATATAGAAAAAGCTGAAAGAAAAATTTTGTAACAATAATGGATACATCAACGGAAATAGAATCTCGACAGAGGTTTTTAAAATTAGGTTGACACTTCGACCGTTTAGATTGAAAGAAGAAATCATGTATTTCCCAAAAATATAAACTTTTTTTCAAATTTTAAATGAATAACTATTCTGATTAGTTAAATTGAACACGCACATAAATTTTTATGCCTTCCAATATCTATAAATAACAAACGTATTGTTTCTTCTATTTAAATGAAAATAATTTTCACAACAATGATCTAATATTGACTTATGACGAGGTAGAAATTTCGAAACAGAAATTTCCGTGTCGTATAGTTTTAACTAAAATTAATTTAATTATATGATTATTATTATAATAATTATATTATATTATGCTCTACAATATTTATTGTATTTATATTGAGCAGTTTAAAAAAAAAAGTAAATGCCAGAGAACTCAGAATTGTAAAACTGTTGGTTCTCTTTACCTGAAGATATATATATATATATATATATATATATATATATATATATAGAGAGAGAGAGAGAGAGAGAGAGAGAGTGAGTTGGTTGGTTGTTTTGTTTTTATGGCAAATCAACCTCGGCGGGTCATTTATTGCCAACTAAACTTTATTTATTGCTGGTAATACCTTTTTTTCTTTTAACAATTTATCGTTGTTTATATAATTTTTTCTGTCTAGTAATACTTTTTTCTTTCCGAATATCAAGATTCATTGGGATTTGTTTTTTAAGGGCAGGGTCCCCAAGTCCTACCCTTGTTATTTAACCCATAACTGGAGGGAAGGGACGCACTAATACCTTTCCCAAGGGTACCAGTGCTTAAGTGAATGCAGGGTATTCAACTGGAATTCGAACTCGGCTCACCGATTTCTCTTTCCGAGCCGATATCCACTGCACCACGACGCACATCAGTCACTATACGCTTACAGCACCTGGTATTCCCAACCGGTCACCCATCTAAGTACTGACCAGGCTCAACGTTGCTTAACTTCGGTGATCGAGCGAGAACCGGTGTATTCAACGTGGTAGACCGTAAGCTCGCTCACTCGCTCTCTCTCTTTCTCTCTCTCTCTCTCTCTATATATATATATATATATAGAGAGAGAGAGAGAGTGGGGGAGTTAAAGTTTGTGACTTAGTTTTTGGTACCCTCCTCATCCCGACCCAAAATTTTCATAGGTGGACCTGTCCGTTCACTCTTTCGATTGTATCCGCAATTTGTTGCTATTTATGAAATCAACCTCGATGTGAATGGGCTGTCATCTCCATACACCCACACATTTGTGCGTATGTGTAAATATCACTGTGCGTGTGTCTTCTGTTGTTCGTTTGTATGTGCACGTTTGTTTCAGACGCGCCCGACTGACCTGAATGTTGACAAAGGCTTCAACGTGGCCTCGGAACGGCAACTGAGGTTAAATGGACAACGGCCATTTTGGTTTTCATTAGTGTCGTTTTTTTTATTTTTTTATTGAAGATGTCTCATTGAAAAGACGCAGACAGTCAAGCGCCTTCCCAAACCATCAATCTACAGTAGCCCTCACTCCACACTCAGCGTACTAGATACGGATTGACGTTGGGTAAGATATGGCGCAGTATATTCTTTAATTTCCTTCTGTTTTTTTCTTCATCATCCCATACCTGACGACTCAGATATGATGTTTTTTGTCTAATGCTCTTTGCCGAGAAGAGAAAGAGACGATGTTAATGACGTCCATCGACTGATGGACAAAATTCGAATTTGATTGAGATAAAATGCAATCAAATACTGCAGTGAAAGTCTGTTTTGTGCGTGGGGAGGGCAGAGAGATCGTATCTCTCTGACAAGTCAACAAAAGAGAGCTCTGCTTGGGAAAAATATCCTTTCTATCACAATAAAGACCGTTATATATATATATATATATATATATATATATAGGAAAAAGTATTAAAAAGTTGTAACTTTAAAAATGTATTTTTTTGACAGTATTTGTTTATTTCTATTATTATATTTAATATTTCAGACCGTTCCCGGCCCTTCATCAGAAACAAATGATTTTAAAATTTAAATTAGAAACGTATTTCGCGAGCGCGTTCGTCGAGAGAGATTGTTTACATCACGTGACGCAGAAAGCGACAGATTTTTTTTTAAATATTTGTAAATGTGAACCTATCTTTCATAATACTCATAAATTTTGTTTTAGAGAAAGATTTGTTAATTGTATCTAAAAAATATTTAACTATTGAAATATTTATAAATGTTCAAAACACCTAAGTCCCTATTTAACCCTAGTTTGTGTGTATTTAATTTTAAAATCCAGTATTTTTCTTTCTTTCTGCGTGAGTGTGTAGAACTAAAATCGGAGTCTATTAGTAAACATTTGCAATTTTCTAAAGTGTGACCCGGTTGATTGAAGTGAACTGCTATGGGGGAATATTAGTTGAAACGAATCATCACTGTGGATCATCACTATGAATCATCACTATGTTATATATATATATATTTAGAAATGGAACTTTGTGATTGTGTATGTGTCTGTGTGTGTGTGCGTCCGTTACCTATAGACTCCGAAACGGCTGAACACAGTTGTACTATAAGCGTCAGTGAGTGTTCTTAACTAGATTTTGTGTCTAGGTACCCCCGATAAATATCGAAAATCGATAATCGAAAAAATCGGGTTATAAAAAGAGTGGTCCGATTTTACTCAAATTTAATACACTCATAGACAAAGACATAAGAAACGATATTCAGAAGTTTCAAGGTTGCAGTTCTTACAATATTGCAGAAAATTGGTAATATATATATATATATATATATATATATATATATATATATATATATATATATATAAGGTAAGATGTTTGTGTATGTGTCCGTTTATCTGTATGTATGTCCGTAATACAAATCCACAATTTTTATCCGATTCCCACCAAACTTCACACAAATATTCTTTAGGATGAGTCTGAGCTCCAAGACCATGGATTAGTCTTAAAGCTTTCATTACACCCGAGCACGGCCGGGCTATACTGCTAGTATATATATATATATATGGATCGGAATCCGATGAGATGAATAGAATAAGTAAAAAAAACAAGTTTTCAAGATTTAACATTGAATTCCTTTGAGTTTGTCTCTATTGGAATTTACCTGACAAAAATAGCAAAATATTCTACGTGATATATATATATATATATATATATATATATATATATATATATATATAAATGGAACGTTGTCTGTGTGTGTGTGTGTGTGTGTGTCTATGAGTGTGTGTATACGTTACCTATAGACTCCGAAACGGCTGAACCGATTTTCTTGAAAATTTACACAGTTGTACTATAAGAGTCTGCGAGTGTTCTTAGCCAGGTTTTGTGTCGTGGTACCCCAGATAAATATCAAAAATCGATAATCGAAAAAATCGGGGTTTAAGAAAGAGTGGTCCGATTTTAATGAAATTTGATACACTCATAGACAAAGACATAAGAAAGGATTTTCAGAAGTTTCAAGGTTGCAGTTCTTACAATAGTGCAAAAGATCCATTATATATATATATATATATATATATATATATATATATATAACAGGCAAGATGTTTGTGTGTGTTTCTGTTTATCTGCCCTTTTATTTTAGTTTTTGCTTCGGGTTTGGCTCTATAATTGTAGTTTTTTGTCTCAGCCATGATACCATTTACTCAGAGGACTTATTTAGCCTTCAAAATTCAGTTTACGACGGAAAACACTTATTTGATATCGATACCAGGAAATCAAAATTTGACTTACATCCATTCATTTTTCTTTCAGTCTACGGTTTCGCTTTAACTGGAAACTACTATTGCTTTTTAGTCTTTCGTGCCAACGTTCAAAGAGTCTGAGCTCCAGGACCATGGATTAGTTTTAAAGCTTTCATTATACCCGAGCAACGCCGTGGTATACCGCTACTATATATATAAATGAAAACAGAAATAGAGAAATTGGTATAGGTAAAAAAAAAGTGTATAAATCCGTGAACGTTTTTGCTTAAAGTGCAGATTATTATTATTAATAATATTAGTTGCTGTTTGTATAAAACATTAAGTGTCCACAATGGTATTTTTGTTGTTAAACATGTTTCGAGCTCAAAGTTTAAATAAATTGTTCAAGAATTGGCTGTTTGGAGGAAGAAGGCGTCCCATTGGAACTTTTTTATAATCGTTTCACCCCAAACAAAATATTATTGCCACTGTTGCGCAGGGAGTCACAGTCAGAGGAGAGGGAAGAAACAAAAAACGATATGAGGAATATCAAAGAAAGTGTAAGAGAGAGATGGCAGTCGAGGAGATCGGAGATGGCAATTGACGTTGCACTTAAACCTTTGGAGATTGTAGCTATCAGAGAAGCAAGCATGCAAAAAGGAGTTCCACAGGCGGAAAGTGCGAGAAAATCAGCTGTTAGAGAAGAAGTGAAGGTTAAATTTGTCTATTTGGACTGTAAAAGGGTGGGACCAAGTCTCCAATCTAGTTACAAGAGTAAATTCATTAGGTCGACGCATCAAAGAATGAAGCTCGTCAGAGCAAAAGCCGTGAAAATACTTTTAGAAAAGACAGGGGGGAAACTACATTCCGTCCGTGAGGATGTGACTGAAGATGAGCTGCCAAATCGGAACCGATTGCCTTTAGATTTTGTCGGAAACACCGAAATAAATAGCAGGAGAACCGGACCAGATATGGCAACAGTATTTCCATGCATGGACGAATGGTAGATTTTCACGCAATCGATCAGTAATATTTGTGTAAATCAGATTAATTTAAGATAAAATTTGCTAATTTTCTAAAAAATAATGGGTCACAGATATATATTTTATTTTTGCAAGATTTTTTAAAACCGAGAATTAACTTTTGTTTACAAATGTGTCAATCACTTAAAAAATGGCGGCAAAATTCAAAAATTGAAAAAAAAATCTCAATCTTTTATATTCCAATAAATGTAATTTCTGTTTGAAATAAACCAGAGTATTTTGCTTACTGGAAATAGAAAATTTAATCATTTAACTTTCAATTAAATCTAAAATAAAAATTCCAAGAAAACTTTTTCATTTTTAAAAATTCAGTTTAAAAGTAACTATTGTGGGACCTCTCCTTTTTCTATGAAAATGAACTCGACTTGAGTATACATATACTCTGCCATAGAGAGAACCGGAGAGATCTGAACTGATTCGTAAGTTACCGAGTGATACCGAAGTTACACAGAGAATACCGCGTCAGTTATCATAGTAGCTCTAAACTCCACTCAGCCAGAATAATATTACACGGATATACTATTTCAACACGGCTTCACTTCAAGACTTGTATATATACATATATATATTCTTTACTAATCGTATTCCTGGATTACTAACCTGCGTTCAAGTTTGTATATTTAGGTTTAATATAACCTATTTTTCTATCTCAAATATCTGTTTTGTTGTTCATTATTTTGTGTGGTTCCTCGCCCGGATCCACAACAGTAACTATGTAGTGTTTTTCGCGATTTAGTGGAAGTACCTATAAAATTTATAAATATGCAAGATAGATTCTGACGAGAAAAATTTCCTGACTCAGCACAGAGACCCAAACTTCTTAGCAGAAGATGTAGCTGTTGATTCAATGTAGTTATTCCACTTGAGATTGGTTTAGAGAGTGAGGCCGATGAAGTGTATTGTAATTTTTCTGAACGCTAAACTCAATCGTCATGTCGATCCTAGTGACCCCCTGTAGGTGACCGATTAGGAATACCAGGTGCTCTAAACTATGATGTGCAGGTGGTGTGAAGAATTATGGATCTGAACTGTTAATTGGATAACCGAGTTCTAATTCCTGTTGGGTTCGTTATATTCACTTATGCGTAAATACTATTGGCAATGAATCCACCTATTTTCACCCTAGCTATTGGTTAATTAGTAAGACCTCTATCAATAAATCACTATCTTCAAAATAAATTTTACAGTCTAAAAATAATATATGGCTTGTCGACAATCAAGGCGTCGGATTGGAACATTTTTTATAATCGTTCCCCCGCAAACAAAACATTATTGCCACTAGTGCGAAAGGAGTCACAGTCAGAGGAGAGGGAAGAAGGAAAAAATGATACAAGGAATATCTAAGAAAGTGTAAGAGAGAGATGGCAGTCAAGGAGATCGGAGATGGCAATTGACGTTGCACTTAAACCTTTTGTTTAGATTGTAGCTATCAGAGAAACAAGCATGCAGAAGGGAGTTCCGCAGGCGGAAAGTGAGAGAAAATCAGCTGTTAGAGAAGAAGGGACGATTAGATTTGCCTATTTTGACTGTAAAAGGATGGGACCAAGTCTCCAATCTAGTTGCAAGAGTAAATTCATAAGGGCGGCGCCTCCAACCCGCAAGTTGTTGATAAGCCGTAAAAAAAGAATGAAACTACTCTGACAGGCTCTCGAGCCTTTTAGCTAAATTTTCTCCACTATTCATAAAATAGCATACATGCAATAGCTGTTTTTACTTCTAGTGTCAGCCATAACAATAAAAATCACTGGGAAGCCAGGCTTCTAAATAAATGAAAGAAAGAAATTCAACATGGAAACCGTTCATAAAAATAACAATGGGACCTCAACTATAGCAATAATAATAAAAAAGTGATGCCTTGATAATGCAGGCAATCCCAGAAAGCAGAAGCAAGGCATATAGATTAAGCTCAAATACACAAGTTCTATACTCAGGATTGTCCGACAGGATAGTAACCTAGTGGATTGATTCGTCAATTTGGTGACATTGTAATTGTGATTTCAATCCTTGAGCCAAGTAGTGTAGACTCGAACTAATATAAACTGGACGAGCAATGTCAGAGCCGGATTACATAACGAGACAAGATATCCCTACATATGGTCAGAAGAACGGGGATAAACTGACATTCTTCTGTTTGATTCCCTGGTGAACGACATACTTTCATCGGTTGCGTGGTCTGTCGTATGGTAGTCTCCAGTCTGCTGATGGCGGGCCAGGTGGGACATGACTCCTGGTAGTGTGATCGTCAGATTAAAACATTCTCCGGTACCAGATTGATCTTTTAGATTCCCTGGTTGAGGCATCCTTTCATCGGCTGCGTGATCTGCCACACGCTCTGTCTAGTCTGCTGATGGAGGTCCAAACTGGTAGATGATTCCTGTTAGGGTTATCGTCAGATTAAAACATTCTCCGGTACCAGATTGATCTTTTAGATTCCCTGGTTGACGGCATCCTTTCATCGGCTGCGTGGTCTGCCACACGCTCTATCTAGTCTGCTGATGGAGGTCCAAACTGGTAGATGATTCCTGTTAGGGTGATCGTCAGATTAGAACATTCTCCGGTACCAGATTGATCTTTTAGATTCCCTGGTTGACGGCATCCTTTCATCGGCTGCGTGGTCTGCCACACGCTCTGTCTAGTCTGCTGATGGAGGTCCAAACTGGTAGATGATTCCTGTTAGGGTGATCGTCAGATTAGAACATTCTCCGGTACCAGATTGATCTTTTAGATTCCCTGGTTGACGGCATCCTTTCATCGGCTGCGTGGTCTGCCACACGCTCTATCTAGTCTACAGATGGAGGTCCAAACTGGTAGATGATTCCTGTTAGGATGATCGTCACATTAGAACATTCTCCGGTACCAGATTGATCTTTTAGATTCCCTGGTTGACGGCATCCTTTCCTCGGCTGCGTGGTCTGCCACACGCTCTGTCTAGTCTGCTGATGGAGGTCCAAACTGGTAGATGATTCCTGTTAGGGTGATCGTCAGATTAGAACATTCTCCGGTACCAGATTGATCTTTTAGATTCCCTGGTTGACAGCATCCTTTCATCGACTGCGTGGTCTGCCACACGCTCTATCTAGTCTACAGATGGAGGTCCAAACTGGTAGATGATTCCTGTTAGGGTGATCGTCAGATTAGAACATTCTCCGGTACCAGATTGATCTTTTAGATTCCCTGGTTGACGGCATCCTTTCATCGGCTGCGTGGTCTGCCTCAGGCTCTGTCTAGTCTGCTGATGGAGGTCCAAACTGGTAGATGATTCCTGTTAGGGTGATCGTCAGATTAGAACATTCTCCGGTACCAGATTGATCTTTTAGATTCCCTGGTTGACGGCATCCTTTCATCGGCTGCGTGGTCTGCCACACGCTCTGTCTACTCTGCTGATGGAGGTCCAAACTGGTAGATGATTCCTGTTAGGGTGATCGTCAGATTAGAACATTCTCCGGTACCAGATTGATCATTTAGATTCCCTAGTTGACGGCATCCTTTCATCGGCTGCGTGGTCTGCCACACGCTCTGTCTAGTCTACAGATGGAGGTCCAAACTGGTAGATGATTCCTGTTAGGATGATCGTCAGATTAGAACATTCTCCGGTACCCGATTGATCTTTTAGATTCCCTGGTTGACGGCATCCTTTCATCGGCTGCGTGGTCTGCCACACGCTCTATCTAGTCTGCTGATGGAGGTCCAAACTGGTAGATGATTCCTGTTAGGGTGATCGTCAGATTAGAACATTCTCCGGTACCAGATTGATCTTTTAGATTCCCTGGTTGACGGCATCCTTTCATCGGCTGCGTGGTCTGCCACACGCTCTGTCTAGTCTGCTGATGGAGCTCCAAACTGGTAGATGATTCCTGTTAGGGTTATCGTCAGATTAGAACATACTCCGGTACCAGATTGATCTTTTAGATTCCCTGGTTGACGGCATCCTTTCATCGGCTGCGTGGTCTGCCACACGCTCTGTCTAGTCTGCTGATGGAGGTCCAAACTGGTAGATGATTCCTGTTAGGGTGATCGTCAGATTAGAACATTCTCCGGTACCAGATTGATCTTTTAGATTCCCTGGTTGACGGCATCCTTTGCTCGGCTGCGTGGTCTGCCACACGCTCTGTCTAGTCTACTGATGGAGGTCCAAACTGGTAGATGATTCCTGTTAGGGTGATCGTCAGATTAGAACATTCTCCGGTACCAGATTGATCTTTTAGATTCCCTGGTTGACGGCATCCTTTCATCGGCTGCGTGGTCTGCCACACGCTCTATCTAGTCTGCTGATGGAGGGCCAAACTGGTAGATGATTACTGTTAGGGTGATCGTCAGATTAGAACATTCTCCGGTACCAGATTGATCTTTTAGATTCCCTGGTTGACGGCATCCTTTCATCGGCTGCGTGGTCTGCCACACGCTCTGTCTACTCTGCTGATGGAGGTCCAAACTGGTAGATGATTCCTGTTAGGGTGATCGTCAGATTAGAACATTCTCCGGTACCAGATTGATCTTTTAGATTCCCTAGTTGACGGCATCCTTTCATCGGCTGCGTGGTCTGCCACACGCTCTGTCTAGTCTACAGATGGAGGTCCAAACTGGTAGATGATTCCTGTTAGGATGATCGTCAGATTAGAACATTCTCCGGTACCCGATTGATCTTTTAGATTCCCTGGTTGACGGCATCCTTTCATCGGCTGCGTGGTCTGCCACACGCTCTATCTAGTCTGCTGATGGAGGTCCAAACTGGTAGATGATTCCTGTTAGGGTGATCGTCAGATTAGAACATTCTCCGGTACCAGATTGATCTTTTAGATTCCCTGGTTGACGGCATCCTTTGCTCGGCTGCGTGGTCTGCCACACGCTCTGTCTAGTCTGGTGATGGAGCTCCAAACTGGTAGATGATTCCTGTTAGGGTTATCGTCAGATTAGAACATACTCCGGTACCAGATTGATCTTTTAGATTCCCTGGTTGACGGCATCCTTTCATCGGCTGCGTGGTCTGCCACACGCTCTGTCTAGTCTGCTGATGGAGGTCCAAACTGGTAGATGATTCCTGTTCGGGTGATCGTCAGATTAGAACATTCTCCGGTACCAGATTGATCTTTTAGATTCCCTGGTTGACGGCATCCTTTCATCGACTGCGTGGTCTGCCACACGCTCTGTCTAGTCTACTGATGGAGGTCCAAACTGGTAGATGATTCCTGTTAGGGTGATCGTCAGATTAGAACATTCTCCGGTACCAGATTGATCTTTTAGATTCCCTGGTTGACGGCATCCTTTCATCGGCTGCGTGGTCTGCCACACGCTCTATCTAGTCTGCTGATGGAGGGCCAAACTGGTAGATGATTACTGTTAGGGTGATCGTCAGATTAGAACATTCTCCGGTACCAGATTGATCTTTTAGATTCCCTGGTTGACGGCATCCTTTCATCGGCTGCGTGGTCTGCCACACGCTCTGTCTAGTCTGCTGATGGAGGTCCAAACTGGTAGATGATTCCTGTTAGGGTGATCGTCAGATTAGAACATTCTCCGGTACCAGATTGATCTTTTAGATTCCCTGGTTGACGGCATCCTTTCATCGGCTGCGTGGTCTGCCACACGCTCTATCTAGTCTGCTGATGGAGGGCCAAACTGGTAGATGATTACTGTTAGGGTGATCGTCAGATTAGAACATTCTCCGGTACCAGATTGATCTTTTAGATTCCCTGGTTGACGGCATCCTTTCATCGGCTGCGTGGTCTGCCACACGCTCTATCCAGTCTACAGATGGAGGTCCAAACTGGTAGATGATTCCTGTTCGGGTGATCGTCAGATTAGAACATTCTCCGGTACCAGATTGATCTTTTAGATTCCCTGGTTGACGGCATCCTTTCATCGGCTGCGTGGTCTGCCACACGCTCTATCTAGTCTGCTGATGGAGGTCCAAACTGGTAGATGATTCCTGTTAGGGTGATCGTCAGATTAGAACATTCTCCGGTACCAGATTGATCTTTTAGATTCCCTGGTTGACGGCATCCTTTCATCGGCTGCGTGGTCTGCCACACGCTCTGTCTAGTATGCTGATGGAGGTCCAAACTGGTAGATGATTCCTGTTAGGGTGATCGTCAGATTAGAACATTCTCCGGTACCAGATTGATCTTTTAGATTCCCTGGTTGACGGCATCCTTTCATCGGCTGCGTGGTCTGCCACACGCTCTATCTAGTCTGCTGATGGAGGTCCAAACTGGTAGATGATTCCTGTTAGGGTGATCGTCAGATTAGAACATTCTCCGGTACCAGATTGATCTTTTAGATTCCCTGGTTGACGGCATCCTTTCATCGGCTGCGTGGTCTGCCACACGATCTATCTAGTCTGCTGATGGAGGGCCAAACTGGTAGATGATTAATGTTAGGGTGATCGTCAGATTAGAACATTCTCCGGTACCAGATTGATCTTTAAGATTCCCTGGTTGACGGCATCCTTTCATCGGCTGCGTGGTCTGCCACACGCTCTATCTAGTCTGCTGATGGAGGTCCAAACTGGTAGATGATTCCTGTTAGGGTGATCGTCAGATTAGAACATTCTCCGGTACCAGATTGATCTTTTAGATTCCCTGGTTGACGGCATCCTTTCCTCGGCTGCGTGGTCTGCCACCACGCTCTATCCAGTCTACAGATGGAGGTCCAAACTGGTAGATGATTCCTGTTAGGGTGATCGTCAGATTAGAACAGTCTCCGGTACCAGATTGATCTTTTAGATTCCCTGGTTGACGGCATCCTTTCATCGGCTGCGTGGTCTGCCACACGCTCTATCTAGTCTGCTGATGGAGGTCCAAACTGGTAGATGATTCCTGTTAGGGTGATCGTCAGATTAGAACATTCTCCGGTACCAGATTGATCTTTTAGATTCCCTGGTTGACGGCATCCTTTCATCGGCTGCGTGGCCTGCCACACGCTCTGTCTAGTCTGCTGATGGAGGTCCAAACTGGTAGATGATTCCTGTTAGGGTTATCGTCAGATTAGAACATTCTCCGGTACCAGATTGATCTTTTAGATTCCCTGGTTGACGGCATCCTTTCATCGGCTGCGTGGTCTGCCACACGCTCTGTCTAGTCTGCTGATGGAGGTCCAAACTGGTAGATGATTCCTGTTAGGGTGATCGTCAGATTAGAACATTCTCCGGTACCAGATTGATCTTTTAGATTCCCTGGTTGACGGCATCCTTTCATCGGCTGCGTGGTCTGCCACACGCTCTATCTAGTCTACAGATGGAGGTCCAAACTGGTAGATGATTCCTGTTAGGGTGATCGTCAGATTAGAACATTCTCCGGTACCAGATTGATCTTTTAGATTCCCTAGTTGACGGCATCCTTTCATCGGCTGCGTGGTCTGCCACACGCTCTGTCTAGTCTGCTGATGGAGGTCCAAACTGGTAGATGATTCCTGTTAGGGTTATCGTCAGATTAGAACATTCTCCGGTACCAGATTGATCTTTTAGATTCCCTGGTTGACGGCATCCTTTCATCGGCTGCGTGGTCTGCCACACGCTCTATCTAGTCTGCTGATGGAGGTCCAAACTGGTAGATGATTCCTGTTAGGGTGATCGTCAGATTAGAACATTCTCCGGTACCAGATTGATCTTTTAGATTCCCTGGTTGACGGCATCCTTTCATCGGCTGCGTGGTCTGCCACACGCTCTGTCTAGTCTGCTGATGAAGGTCCAAACTGGTAGATGATTCCTGTTAGGGTTATCATCAGATTAGAACATTCTCCGGTACCAGATTGATCTTTTAGATTCCCTCGTTGACGGCATCCTTTCATCGGCTGCGTGGTCTGCCACACGCTCTATCTAGTCTGCTGATGGAGGTCCAAACTGGTAGATGATTCCTGTGAGGGTGATCGTCAGATTAGAACATACTCCGGTACCAGATTGATCTTTTAGATTCCCTGGTTGACGGCATCCTTTCATCGGCTGCGTGGTCTGCCACACGCTCTATCTAGTCTGCTGATGGAGGTCCAAACTGGTAGATGATTCCTGTTAGGGTTATCGTCAGATTAGAACATTCTGCGGTACCAGATTGATCTTTTAGATTCCCTGGTTGACGGCATCCTTTCATCGGCTACGTGGTCTGGCCACACGCTCTATCTAGTCTGCTGATGGAGGTCCAAACTGGTAGATGATTCCTGTTAGGGTTATCATCAGATTAGAACATTCTCCGGTACCAGATTGATCTTTTAGATTCCCTGGTTGACGGCATCCTTTCATCGGCTGCGTGGTCTGCCACACGCTCTATCTAGTCTGCTGATGGAGGTCCAAACTGGTAGATGATTCCTGTTAGGGTGATCGTCAGATTAGAACATACTCCGGTACCAGATTGATCTTTTAGATTCCCTGGTTGACGGCATCCTTTCATCGGCTACGTGATCTGCCACACGCTCTATCTAGTCTGCTGATGGAGGTCCAAACTGGTAGATGATTCCTGTTAGGGTTATCATCAGATTAGAACATTCTCCGGTACCAGATTGATCTTTTAGATTCCCTGGTTGACGGCATCCTTTCATCGGCTGCGTGGTCTGCCACACGCTCTATCTAGTCTGCTGATGGAGGTCCAAACTGGTAGATGATTCCTGTTAGGGTTATCATCAGATTAGAACATTCTCCGGTACCAGATTGATCTTTTAGATTCCCTGGTTGACGGCATCCTTTCATCGGCTACGTGGTCTGCCACACGCTCTATCTAGTCTGCTGATGGAGGTCCAAACTGGTAGATGATTCCTGTTAGGGTTATCGTCAGATTAGAACATTCTCCGGTACCAGATTGATCTTTTAGATTCCCTGTTTGACGGCATCCTTTCATCGGCTGCGTGGTCTGCCACACGCTCTATCTAGTCTGCTGATGGAGGTCCAAACTGGTAGATGATTCCTGTTAGGGTTATCGTCAGATTAGAACATTCTCCGGTACCAGATTGATCTTTTAGATTCCCTGGTTGACGGCATCCTTTCATCGGCTACGTGGTCTGCCACACGCTCTATCTAGTCTGCTGATGGAGGTCCAAACTGGTAGATGATTCCTGTTAGGGTTATCATCAGATTAGAACATTCTCCGGTACCAGATTGATCTTTTAGATTCCCTGGTTGACGGCATCCTTTTATCGGCTGCGTGGTCTGCCACACGCTCTATCTAGTCTGCTGATGGAGGTCCAAACTGGTAGATGATTCCTGTTAGGGTGATCGTCAGATTAGAACATACTCCGGTACCAGATTGATCTTTTAGATTCCCTGGTTGACGGCATCCTTTCATCGGCTACGTGGTCTGCCACACGCTCTATCTAGTCTGCTGATGGAGGTCCAAACTGGTAGATGATTCCTGTTAGGGTTATCATCAGATTAGAACATTCTCCGGTACCAGATTGATCTTTTAGATTCCCTGGTTGACGGCATCCTTTCATCGGCTGCGTGGTCTGCCACACGCTCTATCTAGTCTGCTGATGGAGGTCCAAACTGGTAGATGATTCCTGTTAGGGTTATCATCAGATTAGAACATTCTCCGGTACCAGATTGATCTTTTAGATTCCCTGGTTGACGGCATCCTTTCATCGGCTACGTGGTCTGCCACACGCTCTATCTAGTCTGCTGATGGAGGTCCAAACTGGTAGATGATTCCTGTTAGGGTTATCGTCAGATTAGAACATTCTCCGGTACCAGATTGATCTTTTAGATTCCCTGGTTGACGGCATCCTTTCATCGGCTGCGTGGTCTGCCACACGCTCTATCTAGTCTGCTGATGGAGGTCCAAACTGGTAGATGATTCCTGTTAGGGTTATCGTCAGATTAGAACATTCTCCGGTACCAGATTGATCTTTTAGATTCCCTGGTTGACGGCATCCTTTCATCGGCTACGTGGTCTGCCACACGCTCTATCTAGTCTGCTGATGGAGGTCCAAACTGGTAGATGATTCCTGTTAGGGTTATCATCAGATTAGAACATTCTCCGGTACCAGATTGATCTTTTAGATTCCCTGGTTGACGGCATCCTTTCATCGGCTGCGTGGTCTGCCACACGCTCTATCTAGTCTGCTGATGGAGGTCCAAACTGGTAGATGATTCCTGTTAGGGTGATCGTCAGATTAGAACATACTCCGGTACCAGATTGATCTTTTAGATTCCCTGGTTGACGGCATCCTTTCATCGGCTACGTGGTCTGCCACACGCTCTATCTAGTCTGCTGATGGAGGTCCAAACTGGTAGATGATTCCTGTTAGGGTTATCGTCAGATTAGAACATTCTCCGGTACCAGATTGATCTTTTACATTCCCTGGTTGACGGCATCCTTTCATCGGCTGCGTGGTCTGCCACACGCTCTATCTAGTCTGCTGATGGAGGTCCAAACTGGTAGATGATTCCTGTTAGGGTGATCGTCAGATTAGAACATTCTCCGGTACCAGATTGATCTTTTAGATTCCCTGGTTGACGGCATCCTTTCATCGGCTACGTGGTCTGCCACACGCTCTATCTAGTCTGCTGATGGAGGTCCAAACTGGTAGATGATTCCTGTTAGGGTTATCGTCAGATTAGAACATTCTCCGGTACCAGATTGATCTTTTAGATTCCCTGGTTGACGGCATCCTTTCATCGGCTGCGTGGTCTGCCACACGCTCTATCTAGTCTGCTGATGGAGGTCCAAACTGGTAGATGATTCCTGTTAGGGTGATCGTCAGATTAGAACATTCTCCGGTACCAGATTGATCTTTTAGATTCCCTGGTTGACGGCATCCTTTCATCGGCTGCGTGGTCTGCCACACGCTCTGTCTAGTCTGCTGATGAAGGTCCAAACTGGTAGATGATTCCTGTTAGGGTTATCATCAGATTAGAACATTCTCCGGTACCAGATTGATCTTTTAGATTCCCTGGTTGACGGCATCCTTTCATCGGCTGCGTGGTCTGCCACACGCTCTATCTAGTCTGCTGATGGAGGTCCAAACTGGTAGATCATTCTTGTTAGGGTTATCGTCAGATTAGAACATACTCCGGTACCAGATTGATCTTTTTGATTCCCTGGTTGACGGCATCCTTTGCTCGGCTGCGTGGTCTGCCACACGCTCTATCTAGTCTGCTGATGGAGGTCCAAACTGGTAGATGATTCCTGTTAGGGTTGATCGTCAGATTAGAACATTCTCCGGTACCAGATTGATCTTTTAGATTCCCTGGTTGACGGCATCCTTTCATCGGCTGCGTGGTCTGCCACACGCTCTATCTAGTCTACAGATGGAGGTCCAAACTGGGAGATGATTCCTGTTAGGGTGATCGTCAGATTAGAACATTCTCCGTTACCAGATTGATCTTTTAGATTCCCTGGTTGACGGCATCCTTTCATCGGCTGCGTGGTCTGCCACACGCTCTGTCTAGTCTGCTGATGGAGGTCCAAACTGGTAGATGATTCCTGTTAGGGTGATCGTCAGATTAGAACATTCTCCGGTACCAGATTGATCTTTTAGATTCCCTGGTTGACGGCATCCTTTCATCGGCTGCGTGGTCTGCCACACGCTCTATCTAGTCTGCTGATGGAGGTCCAAACTGGTAGATGATTCCTGTTAGGGTGATCGTCAGATTAGAACATTCTCCGGTACCAGGTTGATCTTTTAGATTCCCTGGTTGACGGCATCCTTTCATCGGCTGCGTGGTCTGCCACACGCTCTATCTAGTCTACAGTTGGAGGTCCAAACTGGTAGATGATTCCTGTTAGGGTGATCCTCAGATTAGAACATACTCCGGTACCAGATTGATCTTTTAGATTCCCTGGTTGACGGCATCCTTTCATCGGCTGCGAGGTCTGCCACACGCTCTGTCTAGTCTGCTGATGGAGGTCCAAACTGGTAGATGATTCCTGTTAGGGTGATCGTCAGATTAGAACATTCTCCGGTACCAGATTGATCTTTTAGATTCCCTGATTGACGGCATCCTTTCATCGGCTGCGTGGTCTGCCACACGCTCTATCTAGTCTGCTGATGGAGGTCCAAACTGGTAGATGATTCCTGTTAGGGTGATCGTCAGATTAGAACATTCTCCGGTACCAGATTGATCTTTTAGATTCCCTGGTTGACGGCATCTTTTCATCGGCTGCGTGGTCTGCCACACGCTCTATCTAGTCTGCTGATGGAGGTCCAAACTGGTAGATGATTCCTGTTAGGGTGATCGTCAGATTAGAACATTCTCCGGTACCAGATTGATCTTTTAGATTCCCTGGTTGACGGCATCCTTTCATCGGCTGCGTGGTCTGCCACACGCTCTATCTAGTCTGCTGATGGAGGTCCAAACTGGTAGATGATTCCTGTTAGGGTGATCGTCAGATTAGAACATTCTCCGGTACCAGATTGATCTTTTAGATTCCCTGGTTGACGGCATCCTTTCATCGGCTGCGTGGTCTGCCACACGCTCTATCTAGTCTACTGATGGAGGTCCAAACTGGTAGATGATTCCTGTTAGGGTGATCGTCAGATTAGAACGTTCTCCGGCGCTAGATTGATCTACTACTGGAGGCCCTGGCGGACGACCTACTTCCAGTGACCGGATTTCATTGGCTGGAAAATATATATAGGATTTAATTCTGATCTCCTGACTTGGCTGTTTTTGACCAATTTCTCTGGCTTCTGTCGATACTCTCTCTGTCCCACTTTAAATTCATATTTCCTCATGCAGACGGTAAATTAATATAATGGCTGTGCTTGTATTCTGTCTGCGTAATCATTCCAATACTGGATTGCTATGTCATGTCAGTTTTTCAATATGGCAGTGAATGCTGGACAATATCATCAAAGCTGAAGGAAAAAGTTGAAGCAATGGAAATGTGGTTCTACAGAAGGATGCTGCGGATGTCATGGATCGAGCATGTGAGCAATGATGAGGTTTTGAAATGGATGGAAACGAAAAGGAAATTAATACTGAGCATCAGGAAGAGGCAGCTGAAGTTCCTGAGACATTCAATAAAAAAGGAGGGCTTGGAGAAACTGATACTAACAGGCCAGATAGAGGGGGACAAGACAGGTTAACAAATTTGAAGGGCCTGAGTGGAAGACAGAATGGGAGTTGCATGGTGTAACAGGAGAAGGCGTGCTAAGAGCCACCAGAGATAGGGAGACGTGGAAAGTCATGATCGCCTACGTCCTGAAGGGACAGGGCACATAGAAGAATATATATGCCATGTGTTTATAAGAAATTATAATGTGGATATAAAGTGGGGGATCAAATTTATATTATAATAAAATATAAACTGATCCCTCGTTTAGTGGCCACGCTTTTCTATACATTTATATTCTAGATTTATGAACTTGAGCCAGGGAATGACAGAGCGAGGGTTGCATGGTGTAACAGGAGAAGGCGTGCTAAGAGCCATCAGGGATAGGGAAACGTGGAAAATCATGATCGCTGACGTCCTGAAAGGACAGGGCACATAGAAGAAGAATATATATGCCAACTGTTTATACGAAATTATAATGTGGGTAAAAAATGGGGGATCAATTCTTTATTATAATCAATATATAAACCGATCCCTCATTTTGTGGCCATGTTAGTTTCTATACATTTATATTCTAGATTTATAGACTTGGGCTAGTGTATGACAGAATGGGGGTTGGATGGTGTAACAGGATAAAGCGTGCTAAGAGCCACCAGGGATAGGGAGACGTGGAAAGTCATGATCGCCTACGTCCTGAAAGGACAAGGCACATAGAAGAAGAATCATTCTAAAATTCTGTGTAGTGAATATTATTATTGTTGTTGTTATTGTTGTTAATCAAAATAAATGACATACTTCTGATAATTTTCATCACTTAAAAGAGCGAAAGAAGAAAAACTAAGTGTTTCGACATTATGTCTGTTTTCATTATGTTATATCTTTTTAAAAAACGGCTTTACTGGTAATCAAACATTCAAAACGAATGAAACGCCGACTATTTCAATGGGTTCGTTTTCAATGTTTTCTAGATTTATTTATTTCTATACTGGAAAGATTTTTTAATATGTAACTTGAAGAAGAGACACATATTGTCGAAATATTGTTTAACATTGTCAAACACTGTGTTTTTCTTTTCTTTTCTTTTTCGTCTCTTACGTGTTCTATTATTCTCATTATTATTACCATTATTATTATTACCATTATTATTATTACCATTATTATTATTACCATTATTATTATTACCATTATTATTATTACCATTATTATTACCATTATTATTATTACCATTATTATTATTACCATTATTATTACCATTATTATTATTACCATTATTATTACCATTATTATTATTACCATTATTATTACCATTATTATTATTACCATTATTATTATTACCATTATTATTACCATTATTATTATTACCATTATTATTATT
Source organism: Ascarosepion bandense (assembly GCA_037127315.1). Lineage (NCBI taxonomy): Eukaryota > Metazoa > Mollusca > Cephalopoda > Sepiida > Sepiidae > Ascarosepion > Ascarosepion bandense. Next base: position 1,173,509 of record JBBBDQ010002429.1, read on the forward strand.
ACCATTATTATTACCATTATTATTATTACCATTATTATTATTACCATTATTATTACCATTATTATTATTACCATTATTATTATTACCATTATTATTACCTTATTATTATTACCATTATTATTATTACCATTATTATTATTACCATTATTATTACCATTATTATTATTACCATTATTATTATTACCATTATTATTACCATTATTATTATTACCATTATTATTATTACCATTATTATTACCATTATTATTACCATTATTATTATTATTATTACCATTATTATTACCATTATTATTATTACCATTATTATTATTACCATTATTATTACCATTATTATTATTACCATTATTATTATTACCATTATTATTACCATTATTATTATTACCATTATTATTATTACCATTATTATTACCATTATTATTATTACCATTATTATTATTACCATTATTATTACCATTATTATTATTACCATTATTATTATTACCATTATTATTACCATTATTATTATTACCATTATTATTATTACCATTATTATTATTACCATTATTATTACCATTATTATTATTACCATTATTATTACCATTATTATTATTACCATTATTATTATTACCATTATTATTACCATTATTATTATTACCATTATTATTACCATTATTATTATTACCATTATTATTATTACCATTATTATTATTACCATTATTATTACCATTATTATTATTACCATTATTATTACCATTATTATTATTACCATTATTATTATTACCATTATCATATTTCGTTTTCTACTATGGTTACAATATCTACCAAGTCTGAGGTAAGACCAAAAACAGGTAGTGGCGGGTTGCTATGGCTACATTTCTTCCGTTTTTTTTTTTTTCCTATCTCACATAACATCATTAGTGCTACATGGACAAAGTGCTTCTCTAATCGCATTACCAACCAAGTCTGCGGAAAGACCTAAGGCAGGTCGTGGTATGTTGTTATGGCTCCATTTCATGCTTTTTATATCTCCCCTATCATCCCTAGCGTTACATAAACAAAGTTCTCCTTAGTGTGTGGGCTGTACTTAACAAGACAATTGTTTTTTTATATCTCTTAAGCTGGGGTTTCCAGGGATTCTTTCAGTGTGTTGTTTTGTTCCATTTTTTATCATTCCAAGTGCACCTACTATCACTGGTAAGATTCTTGTTTTCAATTTCCACATTTTTTCTATTTGAATTTCCAGGTCTTTATATTTTGACAGTTTTTCGAATTCCAAAAGCCATATCAATTTATAGGCACGTTTTCTCTTTCTGGTTTTTAACAATAATGTCCGGCCTATTTACTTCAATGTTTCTGTCTGTGTAGATGGTGTAATCCCATAGAATGGTGACATCTTCTATTTCTGTAACCGGTGCTGGGTGATGTTCATACAAGTGTTTGTTTACATATTTTCCATAGTGTTTGCACCATGTCCAATGTAAATCTATCGTGACGATTTTTATATTCATTTGGGGCAAGTACAGAACGTTCTGAGATTCGATGATTTATTGTTTCTTGGTATTTATCACAGAACCTGCACTTTGGATCCACATTTTATGTATAATATTTGCCTGAAAGTTCCTTATTATTATTATTATTATTATTATTATTATTATTATTATTATTATTTTCTTATATTTCTCTTGTATACACAAATTTCTTCAGGGTCCCAACAAGAAATCTAAGGTCAGAAATGATTTTTGACATTTTTCATTGGTCATTTCTGTAAAATTATAATTATTTCTTTTGATCCCTGTTGTATACACATTCCCTTTCCGGGTCCCAACTAGAAATTTTAGATCAGAAATGGCTTTATGACATTTTTCATTAGTCACTTTAGTAAAAAAATTATTATTATTATTTCTTTTGATTTCTGTTGTATAGACATTCCTTTCCGGATCCCAACCAGAGATTTAAGGTCAGAAACAAATTCATGACATTTTCCACTGATCATGTTTCATAAGAAGAAACAAAAAAACCTATGACCACACATATCTTACATAGGTAAAGCTATTATTTTTTGTTATTATTCTTATTATTATTTCACAAGATGAGAACATATTCTTATGACAATGTGGTAAAATAGAAATTGTGTCAAACACAGGCAAACAAAAACAAAACCTATTTGATCATTAACAACGTCCTTAATCAAAATTTGAGTTGCGTCATTGTCAACTGGTGCGCGTTGCAACCCCATTCTTCTAATAAAAAAAACCACACAATTCTCTGATGTATGTTAATTATTCTAATTTTTTTTTTCTTCCGTCGATGGACGGCATGGTAAAATAGGTTTGTGTCTACGATGAATAAACCTGCAACGCAGAGCAAAAAAAATAGAGGAAAGGAAAAAAAAAGAAGGTCGCTCCGTGTGGGAAGCCGCGGGGCGTAGAGTATATACAGGTTGGATGAAAAGCTTAATGTGGGCGAAAAGTTACTATAGTAAGTTTTAATTCGAACACCAGGAATAATAAGGCCCACTTGAGTGGAAATGACGACCTTTTGTTCGATTTTCATATAGATTTTATTTATTCCTGTTCGACTACTAATCAATATTCACGTATATTCATTATTTCTTTTCTGTCTCTGTTCGACTACGCACACCAATATATATATATATATATACACGTACAATCAAATTAATATGCCAATTATTATTCTATGTACATATGCATATATGGGTATGACAGTGAATACATAATTGGTTCAGTTAGTCACTGCAATAATAGGAACAGCTTTGATTAAACATTATTTTGGCAAAGCACCATATTAAGGAAGGTGATGTTTAGAAATATTGTATTCAGCCTTGAAAATCAGCATTCAGTAAAATTTACTTTATGTCTAACTTTCACCCAACAGACTACAAACTGTCTGAAAATCTATCTATCTATCTATCTATATATCTATATATATATATATATATATATAGTCATCCGCAGACAGATGTTTCACTGTATCACAGCTCATCAGTACGGTAAGACATCCGATTGCTTTTAACCCAGGATTGAAACCCGACTGAATGGCGTCAGTCGGCGAATCTACCTCTGAGCTACGGGCGCTGGGTAGAAAGAGGCAGATTTTTAGCGTATGATGTATCATACGCCAGTAGCCAGAGTGCTCTATTTCATTACTGAATGAGTCATGCGTAGATGCTAGAGTAGCTACTGTTTTTTCAAAGTATACCATTCTTCCAGAGTGCTCAATCATGGAGTGAGAGCATAAATAGTCATCCGCAGACAGATCTGTTTCACGGTATCACAGCTCATCAGTACGGTTAGACATCCGATTGCTTTAAACCCAGGATTGAAACCCGACTGAATTGGCGTCAATTGGCGATTCTACCTCTAAGCTATGGACGCTCGGTAGAAGGAGGCAGACTTTTTAGCGTATGTTGTATCATACGCTAGTGAGAAAGACTAAATGGATATGAGTTGGAGGTCAAATATATGCTCTCCCTGTTTCTCTCACACTTTCTCTTTCTATATATATAAAGAGAAAGAGTGAGAGAGACAGAGAGAGAGCATATATTTGGCCTCCAACTCATATCCATTTAGTCTTTCGCTCCCTCTCTACATCATCTCCAATTTTTTAAACGCTAATTTCTTTACTCACCTCAATTTGGCTCTGTTGAGCCAGGTGCGAAACCGGTTGGCCAGCCTATTCTTCAATTTTATTTTTTAAAAATACCATCATTATGAGTGGTAACAAATAATATTTTTGTCTGTTTATAGCGGTAATTAAGTTTTGTACCACTAAACATATTTTCCAATAGATAGATAGATAGATAGATAGATAGCAACACCAAACATAGAGAAAAAACTATAACATGTTATAGTTTATACTATGTTAAAGAAGTACTTGAAGTAAATTTTCTACACCTCTGTTTTAAAACCAATTTTAATAAAATATATGGCTTTCGTGAATCTTTCATTTTAGCTTTAAGTGAAAGAAAAATGATTAAGTTAACTCTTTCCGGTAAGTAAAATACTCTGGAATATTTCAAATAGAAACTGTATTGATTGTAATTCTATTTGGACGTTTTCAGTTAAATCATTAAAATCAGCCAATTTTGACATATTGGCACATTTGTAAGCAAAGGAAATTCTAGGTTTTAAAAGCATATTTTCAAATATATATACATATAGTTTTAGTGCAAAAACTTTGTCACTTTAACTGAGCAGGTTCATGCCGACTTCGAAATTTCCTGAAGACACCCTTTACTCTTACAATCAAATTTCTCCTATCATGACCTGATCTTCTGTTTAATAGCTGAGATAAACCTACAAAACTAACCCCCTATCTTAATTCTCTGGATTTGGTAAAATATTGTGTTGTTTTCTAAGCTTCTTTATACAATAATTGCTTACAGTAAAAAAATATTTCACTGCCTGATGAGGTGCTAACAAGATAGTAACGAAACACAATCGCTATTGAGTTGCAGTAAACTATGTTTTTATTATAAACGTATAATAAAGAAATATATATATATATATATATATATATATATATATATATATATATATATATATATATATATATATTATTTATCTGTAAATTCAGATAAGACTTATTGGGGAAATAGCCATTTTCAACATGTCATTTTAAGACATGCATTCTTCGACTCTTTATAAACAGAGAATGAGAAAAAATTCTAAGCCCAGTGGTTAGTTTAGGTAAAGGAACGGGTTGGGATGTATTGGTTTTCATTGGGTTGTGCTAGAAGAAGGTGTTAGTAGTAATTTTTCCTTCGTAGTAGGAGGTATGTGCCCTGACCCTGGGGTTAGCAGTGGTAGGTGGTGGGGAGGTAACTGCTCGGTCAACTTTTAAAAAAAATTTTGAATTTTTTTATTCAGGACTAATATATATATATATATATATATATACTAGCAGTATAACCTAGTGTTGCTCGGATGTAGTGAAAACTTTAAAACTAATCAATTGTCCTGGAGCTTAGACTCTTAGGACGTTGGTACGAAAGACTAAAAATCAATAGTTGTTTCCAGTTAAAGCGAAAACCGTAGACTGAAAGAAAAATGAATGGATGTATGTCAATTTTTGATTTCCTGGTCTCGATATCAAATTTTCTACACTACTGTAAGAACTGCAACCTTGAAACTTCTGAATATCGTTTCTTAAGTCTTTGTCTATGAGTGTATCAAATTTGATTAAAATCGGACCACTCCTTCTATAACCCGATTTTTTCGATTATCGATTTTTGATATTTATCGGGGGTACCTCGACACAAAACCTAGCAAAGAACAATCGCAGACGCTTATAGTACAACTGTGTAAATTTCAAAAAATCGGCTCAGCCGTTTCGGAGTCTATAGGTAACGGACACACACACACACAGACAAAGTTCCATTTATAAATAAGTTTAGATTTAGATATATAGTCAAATCATACATTTTAGATGCATCGAGGGTGGTCTTCAGTTATGCACTGTTCTCATCGTCGATTTAGGTTTTCGCATCATATCGGCTCCAACAGCAACCCCGACCTGATTCTAAACGAGTCAGGCCGCCTCCTTGAAAGTGTCGTGCTACGCACGGATACATTGCAAAGAACGGTAATCGTAAAACTAGCAAAACCGGATATCGACCGTTCTTATTGACAAATGTCAGTCAGCGTCAGCCAATGAAAATCGAGCTTTTCACCCTCCTCTACATTATAGTGGTGGCTTTTTCCCCCTCCCCTTTTTTTACTACATCTGGTTTAGCTTTACTACTTCCGGAATCTATAACGAGGTGAGGCGGAAACATTTTTGTATTTTTTAGGTCCCTCTTTTACCTATTAAATACTAATCCCATAGCGATACTAAATCTGTAACTAAACCTACCCGTATACTCAACCCAAAACTACCCTAAAATTTCAATTAACTCATACTAATGTATCTGGATTTTTCCCCGTTTTGTCCATTACCGACTAAAATAATTCGATGGCCTAATTAGAATAAAATAACCTAACTGTCTGGGTTTCGATTCCTGGTAGTGGATGCGCACTGCTAATGAGTCCCAAATATAGGACGAAACGGCCGTCCAGTGCTTTCTGCATTCTGGTGAGGTCAAATAAAAAACTAGATGAATTACTTAATTGTTTCAAATCCTCCTACTATTTCTGATATATATATATATATATATATATATATGTATAAAAACATGTTACGGAAATTAACGAATTTTAACGAAACTTGGTTATAAGCAACCGACAATTTGTAATGAATTATTTTGAACATTATTTTTACCGATACTCCTATTTAAGTAGATATTCTATTTTTAATTAAACAGTATTTTATATTTATATCTACCGGCCTGATTATTTCACGATAAATTTTTATGACGAAAATGTGTGCTACCCAGCAGGATTCGAACCTGCGACCCCTATTAAAAACCTCGTCTGATCAAGAGGCTATCCATGGTCGAGGGGTCAAGACGGTACCAGATCAAATGGTATGCTTCCCCTATGTAATAGGGGTCGCAGGTTCGAATCCTGCTGGGTAGCACACATTTTCGTCATAAAAATGTATCGTGAAATAATCAGGCCGGTAGATATAAATATAAAATACTGTTTAATTAAAAACAGAATATCTACTTAAATACGAGTATCGGTAAAAATAATGTTCAAAATAATTCATTATATATATATATATATATATATATATATATATATATATATATATATATAAACAGATTGGTGACAAATATTTTGCGGATCTCTTATCAACCGCTCCTCAGACCAAATTCATACAACAATAAATGGATCAAAACTATGCAGAAAAAGTCTAGTAAAAGAGAAGAAAATTAGGGAAAGGAGGTTAACTTAACAGTGTTAAATATTAACGTCTATATTCTATCTAGAAGACGCGACGGCCTTGGCCTAGATTTACAAAAACAGTAATTAAGGAAGTCAGTGAATCTTGACTTTGATTTTTAGTTGTCTATTTTGAGATGCATAACCTTCAAAATTAAAAATTAGGGGTTGAAGTTTTGCTAGTAGCAATCGATAAGTGAGCCGCAAAATATAATATTACCAATGGGTTTATAAAAACATCCAACTTATGTTCTTTTTCATAATACTCTGTTAAATCTTAACATTGAGTTCTCTTTGGATTTAATATCCTGTGAAATTAATCTTACCAAGTACCAAATATTCTACTTTATATATATATAAATCTACCCATTCAAATGTCTAAAACCTCTACATGTTAAATCTTTATTTTTCTTCAAACAGGTTTAAGCACTTTCTAATACAAATGTTCGCTGGTTTAATTTATATCTGATTTAAATATAAATATTTTAATATATATTTAAATCAGATATAAATCAGACCAGCGAACTGTTGTATTAGAAAGTGCTTAATAGCTGTGAAGAAAAATAAAGATTTACCGTGTACAGGTTTTAGACATTTGAGTGGGGAGATCAGCCTATGACTCTACAATGATTTCGGCCTTTTCCGTTTGTTTCATTATCAGGTACCCTGTCCTGGGTCAAGAGGGTGGCTTCTGAAAAATCTTACCTGGCAAAAGGACTTATAGTCTGACGATGACGAAACCGAAAACGTCGAAACCATGGTAGCGTACTCGGTAGAGCTTCCAAACACACACACACACACACACACACACACAGACAATATATATATATATATATATATATATATACAAATATATATAAAATATATATATATATACAAATATATATAAAATAAAGACAGTTGTATATATATATATATATATATATATATAAAACTGTCTTTATTTTATAGAGGATGAGTTCACAAGTCTCTACACCCTTAAAGGTTCTCACCGTGATATATATATATATATATATATATATATATATATATATATATATATGTTTGAACATTATTTTTAATCGATACTCGTATTTGAGTAGATATCCTGTTTTTAATCAAACAGTATACTTATATATTTATTTCTACCGACCTGTTTATTTAGGATAAATTTTGTTACGAAAATAATCAGGCCGGTAGAAATAAATATATAAATATACTGTTTGATTAAAAACAGAATATCTACTCAAATACGAGTATCGATTAAAAATAATGTTCAAACAAATAAACTGAATATGTCGGTTGTTAAAACCATTTCGTTAATATATATATATATAAATATAGTGTATATTTATATGGTGTATATTGTCATAGTGCCTTTCGACGAGGAATGGACTCTTCCTCATACTATAGATAATTATTTGCGTGACTTCCAGGAGACAGTTAACAGCAGTCAAGTATGATAGCTAGTGCGCAATTAAAGCCAACTACGTCAGGCAATAAGCAGCGTAACTGTACCGTTTGGACTTACTTATTTCTAGTTACTTATTATTAACACTTACCGTGTACATACATTACCGGCCATAAATATTAGGCCATCCCAGTTTTTTTTAAATGACGTATTTCATGCTATTTTTAGTATTTATTGCCAAATGAAAATAGAATGGTACTTTTATTATTATTACTTTACAAAATTTTACAAGGCAAGGAAGCCAAGATGAACTCGTCCGAATCACCACAAATATTCTTCATTTTTTCATTGATGAAACGGCAATATAGGTAATTATTAAATATTATAAATTCATTTGATGCACATGTTATTGTGCAATATTAACAAACGATCCATTCTATTTTCATTTACAATTATTCACTTGGAAATAAATACTAAAAGATAGTATGAAATGTATCATTTTTTAAAACATTGGGAGGTCTTAATAATTATGGCCGGTAGTGTATGTTATTGTTATACTAATATACTGTCTTGAACCTACCATCTTATTTCCCGTGTCTTACTTTCGACAATACCGGTCTTCAACTTTGCGACGAAGTATCATCACAACAACTATACAACATTTATATAACGTGTCACGGGTAAATTGTCAAACCTTTTTGGATTTAATTTTGCACATACACTTCGTTGCACAATATAGAAGAGTCAGTTGGACACCGTCTATGAGAAAAATAGGGCCATGGTGCAATTTACTCCACAAGATTTTAAAAACGTAATGCTGCACTACTTGAAATTCGCAACGAAAGTTCCAATATAAATAATTTTGGAGTGTTTTGGCGTCAATCTGAGGACCGTGCAGAGGATTCGGAAAGATTTGGATGAGTCTAATGAGGATTACGAAGGTAAGGTAGCTCGGAAAACTCACTTTGGTGGTTCTGATAAGAAAAAAACTCCGGAATTTGTTGGTGAGAGACTTAACTCGGAGATACTTAACTCGTAGGCCTACATCAGGTACCTTGACAATATAGTGCTGTCCTGGCTCAAGAGGGTGGCTTCTGAAAAATCTTACCTAGCAAAAGGACTTTGTACTATGTCACACAAGCTGGAAACCCCAGTCATGGCTGTCAGACAATTTCTGCGACCATATAAACCCTTACACATGACCACATAACTCCCCAATCTGCAACCCCCTTGATTGTTGTGTGTGAGGTGAGAGATCAACGAAACTCTTTGTAACACCAAAGATGAACTGAAGACAAGGATTATGTCAGCATTCACCAATTTAAGGAGACTTTTCAGAAGAGTTGCAAGAGATTCCAAAATCGACTGGAAGCCGTTTCCGATTTTATTAAATAAGTTTACTCTTTAACGTTTCAAGATATCTTGTATAATTTCGGTAAATATATCAGATATCATTGTTATTCTGACCTCCTTTAAACGAAACCTTATCCACAGCCTGTAAATACAGCATCAAAAATACTTTTACAAACTTTGTCGAAAACAAGGACAAAAACGTGCATATAAACATATTTCCGCCAATCTTTCGTTTTCGGATTATAAAGAAAAATAGCAAAAGAAACAAAAAGACATTCGAGAAAAGAAAACGTTTGACTTGAAAAATAAAAAAATAAATAAATTTACAACGCAATTAACAATTCGGACATTGAATAAAAAGTTATCGCTGTTTTTCAATATATGGCATTCCTAAAAGAATACAAGAATACAAGAATTTAAGTACCTAGGAAGTGTTCTAAGAGGAGATGGAAAGTGCGACACGGAGATCAGAAGGCGAATTGGCATGGCAAAGGACGCGTTCCAGAAGATGGGCAAAATACTAACACACATGAAGATCTCAACAGAAACGAAGAAAAGAGTGCTAGATTGCTACGTGATGTCAGTTCTTCAATACGGCTGTGAATGCTGGACAATATCATCGAAAATGAGGACAAAACTGGAAGCGGCCGAAATGTGGTTCTACAGAAGGATGCTACGGATATCGTGGACTGAGCATACAAGCAACGACGAAGTGTTAGAAAGAATGGCAACAAAAAGGAAATTGATGCTGAGCATCAGGAAGAGACAACTGAAGTTCCTGGGACATGCAATGAGGAAGGAGAGCCTGGAGAACCTGATACTGACTGGACAGATAGAAGGAAGGAGAGACAGAGGAAGGCAGCGGATAACATATTTGCAGAGCCTGATCAGGTGGATGACGGAACGAGGGTTGCCAGGAGCAACAGGAGCAAACATACTAAGAGCCACAAGGGATAGGGAGACGTGGAGAGCTATGATCGCCTACGTCCTGAAGGGGCAGGGCACATAGAAGAAGAAGAAAACTGCGTGCGTTTAGTTTTTAGATGGTAAAGCATCTATAAGGAAGAAGCTTGAAATTCAGTGTATGTCCTGGAGATTTTACTGCACTACTATATTCAAAAGAAATTTACAGCTGAAGCACACAGACATATAGAGATTTTAGTGGGGAGAGCAGCCTCTTGCGCTACAATGATTTTCATCTTTTTCGTTTGGTCAGGTAACTTTTATCAAATCGTTTGACGAAACCGAAAAGGTCGAAACCATGGTAGCGTACTCGGCAGAGCTTCCCAACATATATATATATATATATATATATATATATATATATATATACTATAGTCATCCGCAGACAGATCTGTTTTGCTGTATCACAGCTCATCAGTACGGCTTAGATTCCGATCGCTTCCTAAGCCAGGATTGAAACCCGACCGAATCGGCGTCAGTCAGCGATTCTAACCCTAGGCCACGAGCGTCCAGTAGAAGGAGACAGGCTTTTTTGCGCGTATAAACACGCTCAATAGCAAGAGTGCTCCAATTCATTATCGAATGAGCGATGCGTATATGCCGGAGTAGCTACTGTTTTACAAAGTCTCCCACCCTTCCAGAGTGCTCAATCAGGGTGTGAGAGCGTAAATACTATAGTCATACTATAGTATATATATATATATATATATATATATATATATATATACTATAGTCATCCACAGACTGATCTCTTTCGCTGTATCACAGCTCATCAGTACGGCTTATATATATATATATATATATATAACTGTCTTTATTATATTATAGAGGATGAGTTCACAAGTCTCTACACCCTCAAAGGTTCTCACACTAATAAAAAAAAAAATATATATATATATACATATATATATATATATATATATATATATATATATATATATATATATATATATATATATTTAATCATATCACCCCAAGCAAGGCGGTGACGCCACTGATGCGCATGGGCCTACTTTAAGAGTAGAATGATTGGAAAAAAGAAAGCCGGGAACCACATCCTAAACAGGAAACAAGGGATGAGCCTTCCATTTACTTGCTTTCCCGATATATATATATATATATATATATATATATATATATATATATTCCGAAAAGGAATACAGCATAAAAAGGTCAGTTGAAGAATGGTACTCAACACCAGGAATAATAAATACAGATATAATTAACAATAATACACATATAGTCAAGTAGAGCATTCCATTCTAGGGTGTGGCAGAAATTTGCAGTTGAAGCACACAGAATTATTACGGTGACCATGCTCTGTCGGAAACAACATGTGGGGCTTCAAAGATAAGAATTTTGATGCTGATGATAAGGAACGCTTCAGCGCGCCGAAAGAGTTTGGAGACGAAGAATTTTTTATGAAGACTCGTGTCAGGCGCAAGCTGAACTCGCAGAAACATGAGAGAGAGGATGTAGGTTAGTGATATAGATGACTATTGACTTTACATTTAAATTCTTGGAAATTGTAGCTGTCGGGTAAGTAAGTAAATGGAAGTGAATTCCACAGGCGGGAAGTGCGAGAAAAGAAGCTATTGGAGTAGAATTTGCGTTTCTCATTTATTGTTTGTCAAGCAACGCTGATTCGAAAACTTCTTCTGATTCTAAAACCAGGAACAAATTCGAAAAGAAATGGACGTTAATTTTACATTTCATTTTGAAATCAAGGTTTTAAAAGGAAACAGGAAAGACATGGAAAAATCAAAGTTGATCGATGCTAAAGAAAATCAAATATCGGTTCCCAGACGAAAATTTGTTTCACGGAAAGATGGTTTAAACATTTCCCAGTAGAATATCAGAAATAATAAATTATTTATTAGGGAAGTTCTCTTCGAGTTTCATGATTTCCTCATTTTTTTTCTTTAACTAAATAAAATAGCTATCCACCAAGACAGGTGTTGTCATAAATAATTCTTTGTTTCTCCCCGTATTGTTTGGGGAATCACTAAAAAGTTTTTTTGTTTTTTTTCTGAATTTCTTCCGTTAGTAGACAAAGGAAAGGTAAGCATGATCTTAATACAATTTCCAAACCAATCGACAGACATGTTAGGCGCAAACTAAACTCGCAGAATCATTAAGAGTTGATCATGCAACAGTTTCGAAACATTTGAAAGCATTGGGATGGATTCAAAAGCAATAACACTGGGTACGGGCTGAATAAATGTTTGCTGTTTTCCAATAGATAACTTTTCTAAAACTGTGTGCGTGTAGTTTTCGATGGTATCACGTCTATAAGGAAATACTTTACGCAAGTTTGAAATTCAGTGTATCTCATTTTGCTGAAATAAAGTGTATATTTGCAGGGAATTTTTACTGCACTACTTAATTTAAAAGAAATCTACAGCTGGACTACACGGAAATCTTACTGAGACTTATAGTGACCATACTTTCTCGTAAACAACGTGCAGAGATTGGCTTTAATGGAAATTATTCAATACAATAGTACCAATCTATAATAATCAGAGGTATAGTAGCCGTAACCTAGCCGTGATTCTTAATGTGAGTGTTGAGCTTGTATTGTCTGTGCTAGTGCCAGTTTATTTATTCTTGGCTTTGTAACTGAAAGGGCTATTCGGGCGTCGTTTGCCACATTAAGTCTGCTACGTTTCTTGGTCTTCATTCCAAGGACAGTGTGAAATTATAAGCCGAATGCCTCTTCCTAAACTAAACATCTATTACCATCAAAATATGGGCTCCTTGCCCCACTGGGGTAATTTACCCCGAGGTTGGGAACCATGGGTAGACGCTTCAAAAATAATGATGTTGATGTTGAAAATAAAAAATGCTCTGGCTCACCGGAAAAAAAAATTGAAGACGAAAAATTGAAGATATTACTTCATGAAGACTCATGTCAGGCCCTAGCTGAACTCGCAGAAAAAAACATTAGGAGTTGATCTCGCAACAGTTTCGAAACATTTGAAAGCATTGGGATGGATTCAAAGGCAAAAACATTGGGTACGGGCTGAATAAATGTTTGCTGTTTTCCATTAGATGACTTTTCTAGAACTGTGTGCGTGTAGTTTCCGATGGTATCTCATCTAAAAGGACATACTATGCACAAGCTTGAAATTCAGTGTATGTCATTTCGCTGAAGTGTAAACTAAATAAAGTGTATTTGCAGGGAATTTTTACTGCACTACTCAATTTAAAAGAAATCTGCGGCTGGACTACACGGAAATCTTGCTGAGACTTATAGCGACCATACTCCGTCGTAAACAACGTGCAGAGATTGGTTTTAATGGAAATTATTCAATACAATAGTACCAATCTATAATAATCAGAGGTATAGTAGCCGTAACCTAGCCGTGATACTTAATGTGAGTGTTGAGCTTGTATTGCCTGTGCCAGTGCCAGTTTATTTAATCTTGGTTCTGTGACTGAAAGGGCTATTCGGGTGTCGCTTTCCACGCTGAGTCTGCTACGTTTCTTGGTCTTCATTCCAAGGACAGTGTGAAATTATAAGCTGAATGCCTCTTCTCAAACCAAACATCCATTACCCTCAAAATATGAGTTTATTACTCCACTAGGGTAATTTACCCCTGGGTTGGGAACCATGGGTAGACGCTTCAAAAATAATGATGTTGATGTTGAAAATAAGAAATGCTCTGGCGCACCGGAAAAAAATGAAGACGAAGAATTGAAGGTGTTACTTCATAGGGACTCGTGTAAGACGCTAGCTGAACTCACAGAAAAAAAAAACATGAGGAGTTGATCACACAACAGTTTCGAAACATTTGAAAGCATTGGGATGGATTCAAAAGCAAAAACATTGAGTGCCGTACGAGTTGAAATTGAGAGACATCGAACAGCGTCTTGTCACGTGTGAACAGAAGCTACAACGGCTAAAAAGGAAAGATTTTTGCTTCTTATTGTGATTGGCAATGAAAAGTGTATATACTACGATAACCCTTAGAGTAGAAGATCGTGGGATAAGCCCGGCCATGCATCAATATCGGCGGCAAAGCTGAATATCCATGATTCGAAACTTCTGCTCTACATTTAGTGGGATCAGCTGGATGTAGTTTATTATGAGCTGCTCAAACCGACCGAAACCATCACGGGAAATTGCTATCGACTAGTTAGTTAAAGCGTTTGAGCCGAACATTTAATAAAAACGGCCTCTCTACGAGCGGAGACACGACAAAGTGATTTTGCAACATGTCAATGCTAGACCACATGTTGCCGTATTCACCAGACATTGCCCCGTCCGATTATCACTTGTTCCGATCGATGGCACATGGCCTGGCTGAACAGCACTTTCGTTTTTATTTTAAAAAAATCCAGAAAAGGAATCGAGTCGTTGTTAGCCCCAAAAGACATATCATTTTTCCGACGTGGAATTCAAATCCTGTCAGAAAAATGGGTAAAAGTAGTGGCTAACGATGGACAATAATTTCAGTGACATGTTTCTGACTAACGTTTGTAAATGTTGTGGAGTAGTTTTTGAACTGAAGGTTATAATCGTGCTATGTCGGTTGCTAATCGACTTAACGCACCCAAAATTTTAGGAACTTGGTAATCTTCAATTGTAAGCTGACTCCTTAGTATTCGGCTAACTACCGACTGTTATCAACTGCCTTAGTCTATATTCAAACTGAAACTAACCAATAGTTCTACTGAACTCTATAGAACTTCTAAGAACTTCTCGAGTTAACTTCCTATTAGTTCTCATTAATAGAGAGTCCATTATCTGAGGAATAGGCGTGTTTCACCATAACAGTAAATAAAACGTTTCTTTTCATTAAAAATCAACGAGAATCTATTCAAGGTATTAATAAAATGTTTTCCATTTCCGGTTGCTAATCGACTTAACGCACCCAAAATTTTAGGAACTTGGTAATCTTCAATTGTAAGCTGACTCCTTAGTATTCGGCTAACTACCGACTGATATCAACTGCCTTAGTCTAACTATGTTCAAACTGAAACTAACCAATAGTTCTACTGAACTCTATAGAACTTATAAGAACTTCTCGAGTTAACTTCCTATTACTTCTAATTAATAGAGAGTCCATTATCTAAGGAATAGGCGTGTTTCACCATAACAGTAAATAAAACGTTTCTTTTCATTAAAAATCAACGAGAATCTATTCAAGGTATTAATAAAATGTTTTCCATTAAAAAAGGGTTAAAGCCAGCAAAATGAACTAATTATGAAATAAATACTACCAAAGAAAACATTTTAAATGTGATACTAGCAAAAAGACATTTCAAATTTTTACCAATCACACAAAATGGCCGATGTAACACAAAATGAAATAAAAGGAAGCAGATTAAACAATACATAAATGGAAGAAAACAATTACATCAACATTAAACTTGGCCTGCGGCTGGACGGTGACAAACAGAATTTAACTTCAGGCATAATAAAGAAGTAACGTTTAGAAAATGAAAACCAAAAAGAGTTGATCAAAAAGAGAAGACACCCGAAAAAAAAAATTAATATTAAATTTACAACGCGGGGGTTGAATAATAAAATAAATTAAAAAGTAAAATGCAATATACACAAAAATTAAATTAATAGACTAGTGAAACTAGATGTTACACCAGCAAAAAGTTTTTAAAAAAAAGACTGAAAAGAGTGAAATAAAAATTGAAAATACTTTCACAAAAAAAAAATAATGATAAACAAATGAAAGAAAAATTAAACTTATGTGACGAACGAGATGTGCGTTGTGGTGTAGTGGATATCGGCTTGGAACGATAAATCGGAGAGCCGAGTTCGAATTCTGGTTGAACTCCTTGCTTTCACTTACACGCAAATACCCTTGGGAAAGGTATTAATCCGTCTCTTCCCTCCAGTTATGGAATAAATAACACGACAGAATGGGTTCTATAGCCTTGACTGGCAACAAGTCTACCGCAGAAAGCAATGGCAACCTACTGCGGGATAATCGTCTGCCCAGTCAGTCATGTCACTTTCGAGACATGATCGCCCAATCGTGTATCACGTATGGCAATTGACTGACGAACAAGAAAAAACTCCTAACCCCACCAAAACGGGTTCGAGTCCCTTCAGCGGTCTTCTATCTTTAGCTTACTGGTTTTGTTTTGTTTTTTGGTGGTGGTGGTGGGGGGGGGGGGTCACTGACTCATGGAAACGAAAAGGAAATAAATACTGTTCATCAAGAAGAGACAGCTAAAGTTCCTAGGACATGCAATGAGGAAAAAGGGCTTGGAGAACCTGATACTAACAGGCCAGATAGAGGAAAGGAGAGACAGGGGGAAACAGCGAGTAACGTACTTGACTGGCCTGAACAGGTGGGTGGCAGATCTGGGATTGCTTGGTGTAACAGGAGAAAGCGTGCTAAGACCCAACAGGAATAGGGAGACGTGGAGGGCTATGATCGCTTTCGTCCTGAAAAGACAAGGCACGTAGAAGAAGAAGATGAAGAATTTTATGCAAATGGTTGTCCGCTGTTATTGTCTTGTCATTGTGACAAGTCGTCACCTTTAAAAAAGGATTTGCTTTTGTCTGAGGCGGTAGTTTTTGGAATTGTATTATTAAGTGTTGGTAGAGCGAGTTAGCTGTGTGCTATACTGTATGATCAAACGTTTTTGCCTCATCGAGTTCAAATTCAAGTTGAATCCCTTGCATTCACTTACTTTTCCTTGTTTGAGAGAGCTGGGTAAATTTTGACCTTTGGCCCGAGAGTACGCATTCTGCCCCGCTCCCACGTTAAACATGATCTTGTGTCTCATTCTCAGTCAGTCTAGAGTTCATTAAAGCTTATTCAGATCGACTCTAATCTCGCCACGCGGATGACGTTTCTTAGTCGCTAACCGATTGGAACTCATTTTTTCTGTTGGAAAAAATGTCCTATTTTACGTTTTAGTCAGTCAGTTAAGTGCCATACATGATACACGCTTTGGGCGATCATGTCTCGAAAGAGACATGACTGACTGGGCAGAAGATTTTCTATCCTGCTCTTTAAACTATAGCTGAAATTAGAAGAGACGGACTGTATTATTAAGTAGTAATTAGGGGGGATCAGTTTATTACTTAGTAACAATAGACAATTGATCCCCCACTTTATGCCCAGCAGAAGCTTTACATATGTTTCCAACTATTATCTTCATTCAGTCAGTTATGTGCCATATGTGATACACCCTTTGAGCGATCATGTCTCGAAAGAGACATGACTGACTGGGCAGAAGATTATCCCGCAGTAGGTTGCCATTGCTTTCTGCAGTAGACTGGTTGCCGACCAAGGATATAGAACCCAATCTGTCCTGTTATTTAACCCATAACTGGAAGGAAGAGATGGATTAATACCTTTCCCAAGTGTATTTGCGCGTAAGTGAATACAATGGATTCAACTGGAATTCGAACAGTATTTCCTTTATTTGATACTTATACTAGTACGTTCAATGGATTACTAGGTTTTGGTACGTCAAAGATATCATACAGAACTTGCATATGTTCTTTCTTTCCTGCAGAACTTTCCTCAGTAAATCTTTTCTATAACTAATGCGTTTTGTGTTCCCATTTTTACCTTTCATCATATAAATAACTTTTCCAATTCGTGACTTTATTATGCTTTCTTCGCACATTTCTTTCTTTCTGAAAAATACTCTATCATCCATTTTGAAACATTAACTTTTTTATTATCTGTTTTTTTAACCTGTTAACAACTTGTCGAACACCGATTTAATTTTTCTTGCGAACATCAATTCTGCCGACGACATGCCTGACGGGGCACTGGGATTCGGCGTTATCCAATATACTCACAAAAATGTTTGTAACTCACTTATTCTACCGGCCTGATTATTTTTTTTTTTTTAATCATATCACCCCAAGCAAGGCGGTAAGGCCACTGGTGTGCAGGGGGTTACGGAAGAGTGAATAGATTGGAAAAGAGAAAACCGGAAACCATGTCCTAAACAGGGAACAAGAGATGAGCCTCTACACCTGTTCAGTAGACGTGATTGTAAACTAGCCGGACCCGTGGAATTTCCACGGAAGGATAATTATGATTTCCTGGAAAAACTTTACATTGTCATACTACAAATGATAGTAACGCCTTCAAACATAAAGGTATTGGATAATAAAATAACGATAACACAGAGTGTAATTTTATTAGAATATCTATAAAAGTAATTTCCATAGACGCTACTTTACTGCAATCTTATATTACTAACGGAACCCGTGGAATTTCCATGGAAGGATAATTATGATTTCCTGGAAAAATTTTACTTTGTCATACTACAAATACTGATGTGAACTCCAAAAAGCTAAATAAAAATCTTTATTGCAATATCTTGTCTTTAAATGAAATTTGTATAAAAGAGGGTTTGATATCGAAATGCGCCATTATATATAGACACACTACGGGTCATAATTATTAAATTATTAGGAACCCCATTTTGTTAGGAAGAAATTATGTATTTCATACTATTTTTAGTATTTATTGCCAAATGAAAATAGAATAATTTCTTGGAAAAGTTTTACTTTGTCATACTACAAATGATAGTAACGTCTTCAAACATAAAGGTATTGGATAATAAAATAACGATAACACAGAATGTAATTTTATTAAAATATCTATAAAAGTAATGTCCATAGAAGCTACTTTACTGTAATCTTATATTATATTAAGCGGCATCTGCACAGACCATAATCAAAATACTGTACACTATTTTGTGAGAGATTTTGAAAGAGATTTTTTTTTTATTACTGAAAAATCATGGCGCCTGCGTCCATTGTAAACAGAGAAGAACAACTAAGTAATGACCAAGGTTGTAGAGGCCAGAAATTCTATTATTAGGTCGCGGGATACAACAACAAACCTACGTATTTTTACTATATTGTACAGTACACAGATATATACACACACAATTACTGCTACAACCACCGGCTTAAGCTGCTACTGATACGGTAATGCTATAGGCTCTCTCCCTTCCGTTTGACAAAGGTGAGAGGAAGGCTGAGGACAGTAAAAAGGTAGAGGGGAAAGAAAAGCTCGTGGCGTAACGGACGGGGGAACTAAGTAACTAACTAAAAAACTAAGAAAGAAACAAAGAGAATTATTATATGATGATCAGGCCGGTGGAAATAAATATATAAATATACTGTCTGATTAAAAACAGAATATCTACTCAAATACGAGTATCGATTAAAAATAATATTCAAATAAATAATTTAAATATATAGGTTGTTAAAACCATTTCGTTTCTCTTCGGAATTTTCGGTATCAAGATAGATAGATAGATAGATAGATAGATAGATAGATAGATAGATAGATAGATAGATAATGGACAACAATATTATATATATAGAGAGAGAGAGATAGAGAGAGAGAGAAAGAGATATAAACAGACTATATCAGATAGATAGATAGATAGATAGATAGATAGATAGATAGATAGATAATGAACAGACTGAGATAGATAGATAGATAGATAGATAGATAGATAGATAGATAGATAGATAGATAGATGTCAAATCCGTAAACGAAGATAATCCCAAAAGATCTATTTATGCGTGTAGTCATAACACTACTGAGTCGTTTTCTCCCCAAAGATTGACAGCTTAAGAACTGATAGCTTTCTTGGAATAGAGGATATTTGTACAAGTCCTCACCACATAGGCGGGATGTGACACAAGGTCGGATTTAACATAGGGTTTCCGAGAAGTTCGTTAAATATTACCCAGCTACCGCATAAACGGTATCGGGCTTGTTTCTTTTTCTCAGTCTATTCTCTTCCCAATGACATAGTTCCGACTGAGTAGCTGTCTGCCAGAAGGCATAAGGCTTGAAAAGAAGACAAACACCGGGTCTGAGAGGATCTGAGAAGCGGTAGTGAATTCTCTTTATTTAAAGCGTCTTGCCTAATTCATTTCAGCTATCGGGTTGTCTTTCTATTTTTAAACACACACATATATTAATAATAATTATAATAATGACTATTTACGCTCTTACACCCTGATTGAGCACTCTGGAAGAATGGTAGACTTTGAAAAACAGTAGCTACTCTGGCATCTACGCATCGTTCATTCAGCAATGAATTAGAACACTCTCAGCTATTGGGCGTGTATAATGATAATATACACGCTAAAAAGTCTGCCTCCTTCTACCGAGCACCCGTCGACTGACGCCAATTCGGTCAGGTTTCAATCCTGGGTAAAAAGCAATCGGCTGTCTAACCGTGCTAATGAGCTGTGATACAGTGAAACAGATCTGTCTGCGGATGACGATAGATAGATAGATAGATAGATAATGATGTCAAATCTGTAAACGGGGAGGATAATCCAAAAAGATCTAATTAAAAATTTTAAGCGATATATCTGTATAGAGAGCATAATAGATATTATCCAGAGCAATATGATATACATAAAGAAAAACAAACACAGGTGTGGTGTTTTCCTTTTTATATATATATATATATATAGTCATCAGCAGACAGATCTGTTTCGCTGTATCACAGCTCATCAGTACGGTTAGACATCCGATTGCTTTTAGCCAGAATTGAAACCCGGCCGAATTATCATCAATCGGCGATTCTACCTCTGAGCTATGGGCGCTCGGTAAAAGAAGGCAGACTTTTAGTGTGTGATGTACCATGTGAACATCCGCCAGTAGCTAAGAATGTTCTAATTTATTACTGACAAGTTTCATTGAAATTGACAGACATTAAGTTTTTTATATAATTTTTCATGTGTATATATTTTTTTCTTTTCGGAACTCGAATTATATTAATTGCCCAAAGCTTTTGAGGTTTTTTTTTTAATATTAAACGAACACAAGAAAAATTATATAAAAGACCTAATGATAATACCTAGTCTGTCATTTTCAATGACACCTGTATAAACCTGTATAAAAGATATATATATATATAGTGTTGAGTTGTGATGATGCTTAATGTCAAGGTTGTTTTTTCTTTATTTTTTTTTCAGTGGTTTATTGTTAAAAATATTTCTGGCAAGCAGGAATTTTGTCATAAAGTGCTCCATATCGAAATAGCGATATAACGTTAATAGAATTAATGTGGAAAAGATTGTCACAGAACTGAGCAGATTCATGCAGACTTTGAAATGTTCTGAAGGCACTATTATGATGCCCTCTCTCCTCAGAGTTAATTTTTCAATCTGATTTAATCGCTTAATTTATAACCACATTAAATGATGTGTTAAGGTTTCCTTTACAGGGCACGCGTAAAAAAAACCTAACCCGAGACATTAGGAGAATATATTCAAAAAACTTTATTTTCAACAAATACTTGTTATCTCTATTGGGATACAGACTTATTGATGTACTTCCGTTAGTAATAATGTTTCTGGGCGACTATTCATAGCCTAGTTATTTATAATTCTATTTCAATAAATATATTGACTCCGATAAAGAATCGTTTCTCTATGCCTCATGTCGATTTTCATATCAATGTTAATTAATTCTTTTAATGGCTGCCGCCAGAGCAGACAGTCGGAATAGTTGTGTGCTGGGGTAGGTTTGAGGGGGTCCCCTATTACCATTTGTGTCGCCTACATTATTTTTACTGCATCATCTTCACGCTTTCCCCAGCTCCTAATGTTTCCTATGTATTCAATTGAAAACCGTCATTATCGAAGTTCACTGCGTATATCTTCTCCACACTTTCGTGTGGTACTACGAAGTAAAGGCTATTCTCTTAATAAAAACAGACACGCCTTAGGTGGAGTGTGGGTAAAGCTTTTGGGATTAATCCGACCAGTTTGCTAAGGGGGGTGATATCGCTTAACGCTCTGTAGATAACGTGGTAAAAAGAAAATTAGATAAAGGACTCTTTTTAAACACAGGGTTGCTGAATGCCACAGGTTCAAACCATGCCCAGTCGCCAGACCCGAAAAACAGCAATGGGGTACACCGGTTTCTTAATTGTAAAAAGGATATATATACATATATATATATATATCGAGTTTCGATCCCAGTCAAACGCAAGTGGATGTGTCTAGCCACACTGATGAGCTGAGATACAGGCTTGTATGTGAATGACTAATATATATATATATATATATATATATATATATATATATATTATTCAAAATTATTGCAGCTAATCTTATGATTTAAATATCTGGTCTAATGTTCCTTCTATCTCGGCTTCTGTGACTTTGTCATTGCCGTAACCCAGCTTCCCTCTGCCTTTGATATAAAATATAAAACTACTAAGTATCTACAATTTTATTGGTCCTTCCCTGACATCGCGGCTTCAGTCACTTTGCCATTGCTGCAACGTAGATTCCCCCTGAATTTGCTCTAAAATATAAACCTACTAAGAATAGAGTGTGAATAAAGCTTGTGGGATTAATCCCACCAGTTTGCTGGGGGGAGGGGATTTTGCTTAACGCTCTGTAAATAACGTGGAAAAAGAAAATGAGATAAAGGACGTTTTTTAACCACAGGGTCGCTGAATGACACAACTGCAAAACGTACCCAGTCTACAGACACCCAAAACATTAATCGGGCACAGCGGTTTCTTAATCGAAATATATATATATATATATATATATATATATATATATATATATATATATACAGAGAGAGAGAGAGAGAGAGAGAGTAACTAACCTAAAAAGCCAACGATTCTACCAAGATCTTTTCGGAACTCAAATTATATTAATTGTCCAAAGCTTTTGAGGTTTGTTTTTAATATTTTTTTTTTTTTAATCCTATCACCCCGAGCAAGGCGGTAACGCCACTGATGCACAGGGGGCTACGTAAGGGTAAAAAGAATGGAAAAGAGAAAGCCGGAAACCACATCCTAAACAGGAAACAAGGGATGAGCCTCTTCACCTGTTCAATAGATGTGGGTGGAGTGTGAACCGGGTGATAGTTTAGTCTATCTACTCCAATTGAAAAAAAAATAAAATAAAATAAGGAAAAGAGTGAAAAGATTGGAAAAGAGAAAACCGGAAACCGCATCCTAAACAGGAAACAAGGGATGAGCCTCTTCACCTGTTCAATAGATGTGGGTGGAGTGTGAACCGGGCGATAGTTTAGTCTATCTACTCCAATTGAAAAATAAATAAAATAAAATAAGGAAAAGAGTGAAAAGATTGGAAAAGAGAAAACCGGAAACCGCATCCTAAACAGGAAACAAGGGATAAGCCTCTTCTCCTGTTCATAAACGAACGCATGAAAAATTATATAAAAGACCTAATGATAATACCTAGTCTGTCATTTCCAATGACACCTGTATAAACCTGTATAAAAGATATATATATATATATATATATATATATATAGTGTTGAGTTGTGATGATGCTTAATGTCAAGGTTGCTTTTTCTTTATTTTTTTTTTCAGTGGTTTATTGTTAAAAATATTTCTGGCAAGCAGGAATTTTGTCATAAAGTGCTCCATATCGAAATAGCGATATAACGTTAATAGAATTAATGTGGAAAAGATTGTCACAGAACTGAGCAGATTCATGCAGACTTTGAAATGTTCTGAAGGCCCTATTATGATGTCCTCTCTCCTCAGAGTTAATTTTTCAATCTGCACATTAGGGGATCTAACTGGATCTTCAGGGAATTTTGGCTAAAGAGGTTAAAAGATGGCGATAAGATATAAGGTACTCAGTAACCCACGTGAACGAAAAAAGAAGACACCAAACACAAATAGGCGGGTAACTCGTCTCGGGTTTTTCCTTTGTGCTACGCACTTTAACGGATGTTCAAGTGCTTAGCACTTTCTTTTTCTATTACCATTTTTTCCTTCCGCGTGCTTAATCGGAGGGTTTTTCGAAACGAGTATAGCGATAAGTTTATATATATATATATATATATATATATATATATATATATATATATATATTTTCTAGACATATTCTATTAAATATAAGAGACAATGAATGTCTATTATGTTTAATCATGAGCCGTTCTAAACGTCGTATTTTTGCTTTAATTTCAGTTGAAAATAAAGACAAAAATTCTCCAACATTTGGATAATTATTTATTGGTTTTCTTCTAAGCTTTCGGCTCACATGTGCCATCTTCAGAGAGGTAGTTTAAACTGAAATATTATAAAATCCACCATCACCGACGATTTTATTTTGTGTTGACATAAAACTCCGCTTGGCAACGGCAATAGTTACCAAAAATAATAAACGCAGTTCTTAAGTTTGCGATGCGGTTTTATGACGTCACACCGCGGGATAGCGCGAAATGACAACAAAACCATCTAGTCAAATGCAATGTAATATGTTATTTCCTGTTTTAAAGTTGATTTTATTGAGTGTTGGTTGTTTTGATTTGATGTACATGGCCTCCAATATCTGCAGGTTCCTCTTACTATGTGTATGAGTAAGGATCACCGTATTGTTGACCAAAATCTGTCTGATATTACCTACATGTTTATGTTTTTCAGAGAAATGTTGTTTAATAGTACTCTGATCAGAAAGATGACATGTAAGTCTACGGGAGAGCGTGGTTGTGGTAAAACCAATATATGTACTAGGTTTTTGAGTAGTATCAGAGATGCAATCTCTGAATGGGCATGTAAATTGGTACACTACATTGGTTTTTTGTAAAGAATTTAGTTTAGTGCCTGTTGGGTTATTATAAACTATGAGGTCAATTGTTTTAAACTTTTTATAATATATAATGAGTTTAATTTGATTATTACTATCCACTGGTTTAACATTTCTACGTATTATGTTTTTGAGAGTTTTTTCATCTTGTTTATAATTATTATGTATTTGGTTGCAATAGTATAAGTTAATAGTGTTATGTTTATTTTGATGTAAACCATTATTATTAATATTATCATTATTGTTAGAGCTATTGTATATATACACGTTTTTATATGAGCACGTATGCTTCTGTGTGAATATTCCTGCGTTTATTTGCGTATTTTTATGTCAGAAGTTTTGTAAATTATTTCATGTATGTGGTTATATTTTTTATTTTGTATATGATGATCTGTGTAGTTCTTTGTCTCGTACGTTTTTGTTTTTAGCTTGTGTATTTGCGTGAGTATATATCTAATCATGTTTATTTGTTCATGCACTGAAATATGATTGTGTCTGTCTTCACCTCATTCATTCAAGGCCTTTGTCATTTTTCGAATTTGCTCTGACATGTATCCAATATTGTAGCCTTTACAGTTGTTTCCCAAACCTGGCTTTAAAATTTAACAGATAAATTGACACGTCGCTAAAAGCAAAATATTACAATTTGTGTATGTATATATGCGTGTGTATATTAATCTATATATGTGTCTGTATGTCAGTGTATGTGTGTATACTCGTCTATTTGTCCATGTGTGGATGTTTTTAGGTTTGTATGTGTGCGTTCATGCCTTTTTTTCGTTTAATACTTGAATAACTTTATGATAATCTAAATTTAATGATTTGTTAAACTTAGAATTTAAAATCCACAATAGAAATAAAGTAAATCTAATAGTCGAAATGGGCGTGCCTCTTCGTCCTACAGCACGAATGCTGGTGTCCCACAAGGCTCTATCCTGGGCCCAACGCTCTTCCTTATTTTCATCAACGACCTCCCAGATGAGATCAGGTCCCAAGTAGGCATCTACGCAGATGACACTACAATATACTCCCGCTCCAGTAAGAAACCTGTCGTGGCGGACAGACATAATCTCGCTGCTGACCTTGAGCGGGATCTACACTCTGTGGTGAACTGGGGCAAGAAGTGGCTTGTCAACTTCAATTCCTCTAAGACCAAGCTGTTGTCTGTCAACCATTACAGGCAACCTCTTCTGCCTCCCATAAGCATGGACCAAGTGATTCTCCCCGAGAGTAATACACTACGCCTCCTCGGACTTACCCTGTCCTCAGACCTCAAATGGAACCACTATATTGAATCCATAGCAAAATCTACTGCTAAGAAGATTGGGTCACTATGTCGATCCAGGATGTTTTTTCCACCTGAATCCATCCTGCATATATACAAGTCAACCATCCGTCCGTGCATGGAGTACTGCTGCCATTTATGGTCAGGTGCCCCTGCCGTTCTCCTCAGTGTTCTCGACAAGCTCCAAAGGAGAGTCTGTAATGTGATAGGTACTGATCTGGCGACTCGTCTGCAGCCACTTTCCCATCGTCGAAATGTGGCCTCCCTCTGTCTCTTCTATAAATACTTTCATGGCTTCTGCTCGGATGAGCTTAAGTCACTGATGCCTCCTCAACAGGTGTTTACCCGTTCAACCAGACTGGCAACTGGGTCCCACCCATTCACAGTCAGGTTAGCCAAACGCAGACGACAATTCTACTCCTGCAGCTTCCTCTCTCGCACTTCCCGCCTGTGGAACTCACTCCCGTATTCTTGCTTTCCTGACGGCTACGACCTCCAGAAATTTAAAAGCAAAGTTAATACTCACCTACTAACCACTGGCCTCTAGCTCTCTCCCCTCCCCTGTATAACCTTCCCTTTCTCTCCGCCCATGTACCTGTCATTGCACCTGCTTTCTCAGTTTTCTATTGTTCCTTTCTAACTAGCTTGTACTCCTCACTCTTTTCTAATTAATCTTTCTACATTTATGTAACCCCCTGCACATCAGTGGCGTTTCTGCCTTGCTCGGGGTGAAATGATTAAAAAAAAAAAAAAAAAAAAAAGAATGCTGATCTCAATTTAGTCAAATATTAATATTAATGCCCCAAAGTTGTTTTTAGTGTCTGTTCTCATCTTCTTCAAATTAGAAATTACATTATTTTGATTGGTCCACACTGTCTATGTAACAATGCCTTTCTGATTAAAGGAGATTGGGCTAGTTTTAACGTTTTAAAACTTGAAATAAACCTAATCACTTGATAAGACAGAAGTAGTGTCGAAACAAAATAGCTATTTTTGGAGTGATATTATAACATATTTATGTTATAATATATATATATATATATATGTATATATAATTAACACGTGCCATTACGAATTCTCAAAATGGATGCTTGGCCGGGTCAACTTGTGAACACTTCCGGGTCAGCAATTACTGTGGTCTGTTTGGAGCAGTGATTGTGGTTAACTAAATTTAAGGTAAGACAGAATGAAGGTCGGCCCTTCTATCTCTCATCCCCACTTTTGGCCTTGTGCCACATTTTTTAATTTCAAAATAGATATTACTTTCCGTTTTCGGTATCTGGACCTCATGAGTTAAAGTGCAGTACTTGACTGGCAGCTAGGTCGCGTCATTTTATTGCTGAAATTGCTGTTTATATGCGTAAGTTCTTTTTTTTTTTTTAATCGTATCACCCCGAGCAAGGCGGTAACGCCACTGATGTGCAGGGGGCTACGTAATAGTGAAAAGATTGGAAAAGATAAACCGGAAATCACATCCTAAACAGGGAACAAGGGATGAGCCTCTTAACCTGTTCAAAAGACATGGGTGGAGTGTGAACCGGGCGATAGATCTATCTACTCCAATTGAAAAACAAAAACACAAAAAAAAACAAAATGAGAAGATTGTAAAAGAGAAAGCCGGAAACCACATCCTAAACAGGGAACAAGGGATGAGCCTCTTAACCTGTTCAATAGACATGGGTGGAGGGTGAACCGGACGATACACTATTTTATTTTAACATTTTCTTCTCTCACACATCTCGACTGTAGAATTCTTCTTGCTTTCCTCAAAAATTTAAATTCAACTTCAGTCGTTATCGTGTCATATTTTTAATCATTTTCCTTTGCTAACTTTTCCAAATAAAGTTTTCTAAGTTTCTATTATTAGCAGTGATCCCTTGCGTCTTAGTGACTTTATCTCCTTGGAGTGAAAATGATAAAAAATAACTTATCTTAATTTATATGTCTATACTTCTGAGATGAGGTAGTATTTGCAATGTTCGGACTGTTTTCTTCGTCTTAATCGACATGTTCCAGAAGTTTCGTTCGGAAGAGAGTTCCATAAGCGTGAAGTGCGAGAAAGTAACCTATTAGAATAGAACTGACAGTGAAGTTAAGTGCCATACGTGATATCCGCTTTGGGCGATCATGTCTCCAAAGAGACATGACTGACTGGGCAGAAGATTATCCCACAGTAGGTTGCCATTGCTTTCTGCGGTAGACTGGTTGTCAGCCAAGGCTATAGAACCCAATTTGTCCTATTATTTGACTCATGGCTAGAGAGAGAAGAGATGTATTATATTATTAAGTAGTAATTAGTGGGGAATCAGTTTATTACTTCATAACAATAGAAAACCGATCCCCCACATTATGCCCAGTAGAAACCTTAATCATGTTTCCAACTATTATATTCAGTCAGTCAATTAAGTGCTATACGTGATACATGCTTTGGGCGATCATGTCTCCAAAGAGACATGACTGACTGGGCAGTAGGTTGCCATTGCTTTCTGCGGTAGACTGGTTGCCGACCAACGCTATAGAACCCAATCTGTTTTGTTATTTAACCCATAGCTGGAAAGAAAAGATGGATTAACACCTTTTCTAAGGACATTTGTGTGTAAATGAATGCAATGAATTCAACTGGAATTCGAACTCGGTTCACCGATTTCTAGTTCTGAGTCGATATCCACGGCACCACAACAAAATCGCGGTACCAAAAAGGAAAGTTCATTAAAACAAAAATGAAAATATTTATAGAAAAGGTAGAAGATACGTTCTGGCAGTGGGAAAATGGTTGATACTTTTATAAATATCTTCCTTGCAACTGATCCGATGAACTTACCTTTTTGATATTTTATTCCTCCCGCCCCACAAATAAATTCTACAAACAGAAACTAGATATGACTTCATAGAGATTTGATATGTTGTTTTCATGTAAAGGATATTCTTGTATGATTGGATCAGTAATTGTGAGTAGCTAAGTTTAAGATTAAAGATGAGCTTTCTCCCTCATCACTTTTAACCTTGTGCCACACTTTTGCATTTTCAAAATAAATATTACTTTCCTCTGTACAACCTAGACTTTATGAATTTAAGTGCAGTACTAGATTGGTCGTAAGGTCTCATCATTTTTTTGTTCTTTATCATCAATACTTTCCTCTGTACAACCTAGACTTTATGAATTTAAGTGCAGTACTAGATTGGTCGTAAGGTCTCATCATTTTACATTTTAAATGATTAATCGTAACTTCCATTTTAACAGTTTCTTTTATTGCAGTAATCGAGTGTTGAACTCTCTTCCGACTCTTTGCTTTCGACTCAACTTTAATCTTCAAAAATTTAAATGCAATGTCAATCGTTATCTTCTGTTGTCTTAAATTATTTTCATTTTTTTTTGTTCTTTATCATCAATGCTTTTTTCTCATATTCTCTCATACTTAGTAACCCATTACGTTTGAGTGGGTTTATTGCCTTGATTGAATAAAACAAAAGACAATAACTTTCTTTTTTTCGTATCACCCCGAGCAAGGCGGTAACGCCACTGATGTGCAGGGGCTACGTAATAGTGAAAAGATTGGAAAAGATAAAGCCGGAAACCATATCCTAAGCAGGGAACAAGGGATGAGCCTCTTAACCTGTTCAATAGACGTGGGGGAGTGTGAACCGGGCGATAGATAGATCTATCTACTCTAATTAACTAATTGTTGATTTGAGTTCCGCATATACATTTGCACAGAAATAATGCTATTTTGGATAAATTTGAAGCGGGGAAAGCCGTCGGCACATAAACGAACATTTACCAATAAAAGTACCGAAACATGTAGCAGCAGTCATTCAAAAATTTACTGTTTTTTTATCCAAAATCAATTTAGTTTACGTTGTCTGTGCGGTCTTAGATGAACAGTCTTTCCCTCAACAGTCGTCGTATCGTTCGCTCCTTGTCTTCCCCTTTCAGTTGTATGATTTTACGTTTGCGCTCCTTCACCTCCGTCTTTTCCGACACACTGGGGAACCCCCCAAATAAAACACGTGAACCCACGTTATATCACGAGACGAGACGAGAATCTCAATGTATGAACTCGTGGTCATTTTGAACCTTTTTTTAATGCAATCATATACGCGCAAATACCATTGATAAAGGTATTAATCCGTCTCTTCCTTCCAGTTATGGGTCAAATAACAGAACAGATTGGGTTCTTTAGCCTTGGTCGGCAACCAGTCTACCGCAGAATGCAATGGCAACCTACTGCGGGATAATCTTCTGTCCAGTCATGTCTCTTTAGAGACATGATCGCCCAAGCGTATATCACGTATGGCACTTAACTGACTGACTCCTTTCTTATCTCTCGATAACTGGATTACAAACATCAAAGATGCTTTGAGGTGATCTCTTTTTTTTCACCATAGTCAATATTCTTCAATAAATGCATTTCGTTTGAAGTTTATTACTTATTATCAAGAACATAATCACTTTAAAGTTTTAAGCCTACCACCGATTTGTTTTTTTCATCAGCATTAATACTACAGTTTCTAACAAAACCCACTGTCTCATTCGTTCAAATTATATAACAACGATTAATTTTCTGACTAAATTTAAAAACATAATTTCATTACATTGTAGCAGGACAGCCATTTAATTGGATTATTTTTTTTTTATCGTTTCTTTTAAGAATAATAACAATTGTTTAGCAGTTAACGTTGAGGAAAATGTAAACGGCGTATTGTGTTCAAATTACAATCTAGTTTCTTATTTACGGCTACAAGAAATAATGTATCTATTCCCCTCGCCCCAACCTACCAAGCTTTGGATTAAATAGCCTTTTTAGATGTCAGTCAAATAGAAGGACATCTCAAAATTGAAAACAATACAAAATGACAACTAGAACTAAAACGATAACTGGATGTGATAATGACTGGTTTTTTATCATGATTTTAGTCCAATTAAGTTAATAAAACCATTAAGATGCAGAGGGTTACTTAGTGTGAATAAATAAGAAATGCTAGTATTAAAAAAATTAAGAAGACAGAGGATAACGATTGACATTGCATTCAAATTTTTTAAGATTAAAATTGGCTGGATGCTTTCCAGCCAATTTTAATCTTAAAAAATTAAATCTTAAAAAATAAGAAGCCTGAAGAGAGTTCCACAAATGAGAGAAAAAACTGTTAGCATAGGACTTATAATAATATGAGAAGAAGAAAACATAATTAAGGAGAGAGAACAATAAAAGAAGAGGAATCAAGAAGACAGTAAATAACGATTGACATTGCATTTAAATCTTAGAAGATCAAAGTTGAGTGGAAAGCAAGAAGCCGGAAGAGAGTTCCACAAGCGAGAGAAGAAACTGTTAGCCTAGGACTTATAATAATATGAGAAGAAGATAACATAATTAAGGAGAGAGAGAACAATAAAAGAAGAGGAATCAAGAAGACATTCAATAACGATTGACATTGTATTTAAATCTTAGAAGATCAAAGTTGACTGGAAAGCAAGATGCCGGAAGAGAGTTCCACAAGCGAGAGAAGAAACTGTTAGCATAGGACTTATAATAATATGAGAAGAAGATAACATAATTAAGGAGAGAGAGAACAATAAAAGAAGAGGAATCAAGAAGACATTCAATAACGATTGACATTGTATTTAAATCTTAGAAGATCAAAGTTGAGTGGAAAGCAAGAAGCCGGAAGAGAGTTCCACAAGCGAGAGAAGAAACTGTTAGCATAGGACTTATAATAATATAAGAAAACATAATTAAGGAGAGAGAGAACAATAAAAGAAGAGGAATCAAGAAGACATTCAATAACGATTGACATTGTATTTAAATCTTAGAAGATCAAAGTTGAGTGGAAAGCAAGAAGCCGGAAGAGAGTTCCACAAGCGAGAGAAGAAACTGTTAGCATAGGACTTATAATAATATAAGAAAACATAATTAAGGAGAGAGAGAACAATAAAAGAAGAGGAATCAAGAAGACATAAATAACGATTGACATTGCATTTAAATCTTAGAAGATCAAAGTTGAGTGGAAAGCAAGAAGCCGGAAGAGAGTTCCACAAGTGAGAGAAGAAACTGTTAGAATAGGACTCATAATAATATGGGAATAAGTAAAAATAATTTAGGAGAGAGGACATAAAAGAAGATCAATCAAGAAGACAGTAAATAACAATTAACATTGCATTTAAATGAAGTTGACTGGAAAGCAAGAAGCCGGAAGAGAGTTCCACAAGCGAGAGAAGAAATTGTTAGCATAGAACTTATAATAATATGAGAAGAAAACATCATTAAGAAAAGATAACAATAAAAAAAAAAAAAAGAAATTAAGAAGACAGAAGATAACGATTGACATTGCATCTAAATTGTTGAAGATCAAAGTTGAAAGTAAGACGTCAGAAGTGAATTACCGAAGCAAGAGAAGAAACTGTTAGCATAGGACTTTGAATAATATGAGAAGAAGAAAACATAATCAAGGAGAGAGAACAATAAAAGTCAGTCAGTTAAGTGCCATACGAGATACACGCTTGGGCGATCATGTCTCGAAAGAGACATGACTGATTGGGCAGTAGATTATCCCGCAGTTGGTTGCCATTGCTTTCTGCGGTAGACTGGTTACCGACCAAGTCTATAGAACCCAATCGGTCCTGTTATTTGTCTCATAGCTAGAGGGGAAAGAGATGCATTATATTATTACGTAGTAATTAGTTGGGGATCAGTTTATTACTTCATAACAATAGAAAACCGATCCCCCACTTTATGGCCAGAAAAAAGCCTTAATCATGTTTCTAACTATTATATTCAGTCAGTCAGTTAAGTGCCATACGTGATACACGCTTGGGCGATCATGTCTCTTTCGAGACATGACTGACTGGGCAGAAGATTATCCCGCAGTAGGTTGCCATTGCTTTCTGCGGTAGACTGGTTGCCGACCAAGGCTATAGAACCCAATCTGTCCTGTTATTTGACTCATAGGTAGAAGGGGAAGAGATGCATTATATTATTACGTAGTAATTAGTGGGGGATCAGTTTATTACTTCATAGCAAGAGAAAAACGATCCCCTACTTTATGGCCAGTAAAAGCCTTAATCATGTTTCCAACAATTATATTCAGTCAGTCAGTTAAGTGCTATACGTGAAACACGCTTGGGCGATCATGTCTCGAAAGAGACATGACTGACTGGGCAGAAGATTATCCCGCAGTAGGTTGCCATTGCTTTCTGCGGTAGACTGGTTGCCGACCAAGGCTATAGAACCCAATTTGGCCTGTTATTTGACTCATAGCTAGAGGGGAAAGAGATGCATTATATTATTACGTAGTAATTAGTGGGGGATCAATTTATTACTTCATAACAATAGAAAACCGATCCCCCACTTTATGGCCAGAAAAAGCCTTAATCATGTTTCTAACTATTATATTGTCAGTCAGTTAAGTGCCATACGTGATACACGCTTGGGCGATCATGTCTCTTTCGAGACATGACTGACTGGGCAGAAGATTATCCCGCAGTAGGTTGCCATTGCTTTCTGCGGTAAAAGTAAAGGAATTAAAAAGACAGAAGATAATTAATGACGTTGCATTTAAAAATCAAGGTTGAATAGAAAGCAAGTAAAAATGCGAGATAATAAACTGTTGCCCTATAATTTTATTTTTAAATAATTTCATCTAAGGAAGGCAATAAAATCACTAAGATGCAAGCGAGAAGTGCGAGATAATAAGCTATTAACTGACAGTTTCATGATGCAACGTTATCATGATAATGACTGAAATATTCGAAATAATCGAAGAACTCATTTAAATCAGCACCTGATGATTGCATCGAGAATGAAACTCAGAGTTGTGCTACCGGCGATGAAAAAATGTATCTTTATTACTAATATAAATTATAGCTCTGTTATTATATACCGAGCACTATTTTATTAGTAACAGTACTCAGTGTACGATATTCTATATTTATTCACCTACTCACGTCTCAATATGAAATATGTCAGAGCTGACAAAGTAGACCTTCCTTCTGCTCTTAGAATCGACTGCCAATCTCTAATGGATGTGGGTAGGAAATGGCTTGTAAATTTCAATGCTTTCAAAACGAAGCCGCTCTTCATATAGATTTCTTACCTTCCATTAATACGGATCACACTAGCCTCCCTGAAAGAAATACCCCGCGCATCCTCGACCTCACTCTCTCAGCCGTAAAATGAATTCACTGAACCAACAGCCGCATCTGATAAGGAAGTTGGGTGACTGTGTTTAACCAGGACGCTTTTCTGACCAGAATCCTTATTGCACATTTACAAATCTACCATTCGTCAGTGCATTGAATACTGTTGCCATATCTGGTCAGGAGCACCTGCTGTTCATTTCGGGGTTCTAGAAAAATTCCAAAGGAGGATCAGTAATGCATTTGGTCCCATTTAGCAGCCACATTTTCTACAAGTATTTTCACGGCCTCTGTTCTGACGGGCAACTTTTACCGTCAAAATAGCTAATGTAACCACCACTTCAACTCCATCAGTTATTTTTCCAGCAATTCCCGCCTGTGGAACTCCTTTTCCCATTTTTGCTTCCCTGATAGCGAGATTTATTTTATTTTCTAAACGTTATATTTAATGAATACTCGTATTTGAGCAGAAAACTCTATTTTTTATTTATATTTTTTGATTAAATAGTATATATATATATATATATATATATATATATATATATATAGTTAACTAAAATAAAAACAAGAGGAAAACCGTATTTTAAATCGCCTACGCGTTTCGTCCGTGATGGACTTTTTCAAGGCAGAAAGACGAAATGAGCTTTATTCTAAATTACGTATCTATACCAAAACTAATTTTGTTTATAGTACATAAATTAGAATAAAGCTCATTTCATCTTTCTGCCTTGAAAAAGTCCATCACGGACGAAACGCGTAGGCGATTTAAAATACGGTTTTCCTCTTGTCTTTATTTTATTTAACCATACTGTCCATGATCTCGGATTAATACTGAGTATATTTTTACATATATATATATATATATATATATATATATATATATATATATCAACCAACTTGAATAATCGAGAAACCTTGTTACGAAAATATGCATCCTCCGGTAGGATTCAAACCTGCGTTCCCGTGAGGAAGCCGTCAGTTGATCTGAGGATGTCTTAGACAGCTCGACCACGAAGGAATTTTGCAGTGAAACAGAGCTCGAATTAAACCTTATAAATGCATAATTTCCTGATTTTTCGTAATATTCATATCTGCTCTGTTTTCGTATCCTAATATAAACAAATGTAAACAAAGATAGATTTATTTTACGAAATAGATTCACTTTGATATGATTTTAAATTATTTGTTAAAAATAATGTTTAAACAAATAAACTAAAAATATGTCGGAGTTACCAGTGCGTAAGTGAATGCAAAGTGTTCGGCTGGAATTGAAACTCGGCTCACCGGTTTCCCCCTCCGAGCCGACATCCACCGCACCACAACGCACATTCGTCAATAACGCTTACAGCACCTGGTATTCCCAAGTGGTCACCCATCTAAGTACTGACCAGGCTTAACGTTGCTTAACTTCGGTGATCGAGCTAGAACCGGTGTATTCAACGTGATATGACCGTAAGCTATATATATATAGTGATAAAAAATTTCAGGATAAGATTGGTCAATAATCCTAGAGGACCCTACTAATATCGTTTAAATATTAAAACTAATCCAATGGAGAGCTCAATTAAAACTTAATTTACAGAGCAGATATTTATTTATATATCTGTAAATTCAGAGCATATTCAGTGGGGATAGCTATTTCAACATATCAGTTCGAGACATGCATTGTCAACCCTGTTCAGTCAAAGAATTATTTGATTGAACGGACTTGATTTAAATGATAAAAAGAAAAACTATAAAAAGAAAAATTAAAAATTAAAAAATTAAAAATTTTAAAATTAAAATTTTAAAATTTAAAATTTAAAATTTAAAATCCGCCCTATGACGGGACTTATTAATGAATTCCTTTCTAAGATTCAAAAGTAAGTCCTGATGAGGATACTTCAAAATCAGAATCTTCTCCAATAGACATAGACGGCACCTTTCACGAAAATTTTTAGGGGTACAGGCTGAGCCTATTAGTTTCCAGCTGATTATAGGGTCCTGCCCTTCCTCCTTCATTTTCCAGAATCTACGTGATAGTGCCGTCTGGAATTTTTGGTTAGGTTTCGAAAATTTATGAAGCCCGTATTTCTTCATCTAACAACAAAGACAATTACCGAACTTATATTGGTATGTCTGCGGGCCCTTTCAAACAGAGACTTTACAACCACAAGTATTCGTTTGTTCTCTCTCTTTAAAAGCGGTCTTTCTCTTATAGTCTTACATCAAGTAACCCTTGAGTCTGATGGCTTTGTTGCCTTGCTTGGAGTGAGCTAATTAAAACAACAATGTGCCACAAACCTTTTTAGCAGAAGTCGTTACTGAAAATGAGAGAATCAGAAAGGACAATAAAAAAACGAAATTTAGGAAGACATGTAAAATCATATTAAACAGGAAAGCAGGAAGTAGGATCAAAGTTCTACAAACGAAAAGTGCGAAAGAAGAAACTGCTAGCATAGAACTTACGGTTACATCTAGCCATATTAACAGTAAACTGATAAGCCGGGAGTGAGTTCCACAAGCGAGAAGTACGAGAAAAGAAAGTGTTCGCATAGAACCTGAATATATATATATATATATATATATATATATATATATATATTAAAAAAGGATTAATTCAAAGATGTTGAATGGCCATTTCGATATGAAGATCCCCACGGGGGGCAACACATCACCTCAGCAACAGAAAAATCCTTTAGAGAGAGAGAGAGAGAGAGAGAGAGAGAGAGAGAGAGAGAAGACTGATGTGGAAAAGTTTGTCGCTTGACCTCGAACTTTCGTGAAGACACCGTTCTGATGTCATCTCTTGTCAGGGCTAAATTTCTTCTTTTTGAAGTCAAGCTGCCAAATAGGGATCGACTACATTGCAGATCCTCCGTTAGATTTTGTTGAGAACCTCGAGATATATAGCATAGCACCCAACCAGATATGCCAACTGTCTTCAATGCATGAAGTAATGGTAAACTTCCTGGCCCGACACAGTGACCCAACCCTCCGAGAAGTAGATGTACCTGTTGATTCGATGTAGTTCTTCCACTTGAGGACGACTAAGACAGTGAGACCGAGGAGGCTCAGTGTATTGTTTTCTAGAAGACTTTCGTACGATTTATGAATTTAAGCGCAAAGATTTTACGCTTTTCTTTTGTGGAACTCTCATCCGGGTTCTTGATTACCAGTCAAGTTTGACTTTAGAAATATAAACGCAGTACTAGAATAGCATTTGAATTCGCTAGATTTAACCGTAACTTCTATGCCAGCGGTTTCTTCATTTTTCGCTTTCTATCTCTTGCTTGACAGTCAACTGTGAATTTCAAAGAATCAGATGCGATATTAATTGTTATCTTCGATCTTTTTAAATCATGTCCTTTATTGTCCTCTCTCCTTAAAGTGTTTTTCTATTTCTTATATCCACCGACACTCAGTAACATACTTTCTTCCACTTGAGGACGGCTGAGAGAGTGAGACCGAGGAGGCTCGGTGTATTGCTTTCTAGAAGACTATCGTACGCTTTATGAATTTTGCGCTTTTCGTTTGTGGAACTCTCATCCGGGTTTTTGATTACCAGTCAAGTTTGACTTTAGAAATATAAACGCAGTGCTAGAATAGCATTTGAATTGGCTAGATTTAACCGTAAGTTCTATGCTAGCGGTTTCTTCATTTTTCGCTTTCTACTTCTTGCTTGACAGTCAACTTTGAATTTCAAAGAATCAGATGAGATGTTAATCGTTATCTTCGGTCTTTTTAAATAATGTCCTTTATTGTTCTCCCTCCTTTAAATGTTTGTTTTTTTTTATTTCTTATATCCACCAACACTCAGTAACATACCTTCTTCCACTTGAGGACGGCTGAGAGAGTGAGACCGAGGAGGCTCGGTGTAGTCTTTCTAGAAGACTATCGTACGCTTCATGAATTATATCCACCGACACTCAGTAACACACCTTTGCGTCTTAGTGGCTTTATTGCATTGCTTGTGGTTAAATAATTATTAAAAAATAAATTTCTCTATGCTCGCACAACGAATAAAAAGAAGTAGACTATATATAAGACTAGATTTGGAATTAACTGGCTTTTGTGTGTGGAAGAAGGTTATGTTGAAAGCTAGATTAAAAATAATGAATCTTTTGTACTCATCTGGAATCATATTGTGAATTTCTACTGTTAAATCTGTTGTAATTAATGAACAGGCATTACTTTTTGAAAGACCTTTATGAAAAAATAGAGAAGAAAGGAGACTATGTTGTGAACTTACTTTTAAGTCTTGAGTTTTTCTCTTTATTTGGTAGATTCTATGCATTGTGGTGCAGTGGATATCGATTCAGAACGAGAAATCAGGTATCCTAGTTCGAATTCCAGTTGAAGTCTTTGCATTCACTTACGCGCAAATAACCATGGAGAAGGTATTAATCCGTCTCTTCCTTCCAGTTATGGGTTAAATAACAGGACAGATTGGGTTCTATAGCCTTGGCTGGCAGCCATTTTACCGAAGAAAGTAATGGAAACTTACTGCAGGATAATCTTCTGCCCAGTCAATTATGTTTCATTCGAGACATGATCGCCCAAGCGTGTATTACGTATGGCACTTAACTGACTGACTTAATATAAAGTTTGGAAACATGATTAAGGCTTCTATTGGGCATAAAGTAGGGGATAGGTTTTCTATTATTATGAAGTAATAAAATGATCCCCACTATATTACTACTAATAATACATCTCTTCCCCCTCAAGCTATGAGTCAAATAACAGGACAGATTGGGTTCTATAGCCTTGGTTTGCAACTAGTCTACCGCAGAAAGTAATGGCAATATACTCCAGGATAATTATCTGCCCAGTCAGTCATGTTTCTTTCGAGACATGATCGCTCAAGCGTTTATCACGTATGTCACTTAACTGATGAATGACTATTAGAATTGGTTGTAATTGGGGCACAGGTATCAGTTTTTGACTGACCCTTATAAAAAGATTAAAAAGGAAGGAGATTATGTTGAGAACTTTTGAATCCTGAGACTTTCGTATTCATTTTGGTAAACTTTGTGTTCTTCTACAATAATCTCTAATTAATAAATAGGTATTACTTTCTTGTCAAAAATCGGAGATTTACAAGGTTAGATTATCTCGCTGAGTGATTGGTTAGGACACTGTTTTATCCTGTTTTAGATTTAGATATACTGAGGAAATAAATAAGAATATTATTTATTTCCTCAGTATATCTAAATCTAAACTTATTTATAAATG
Source organism: Ascarosepion bandense (assembly GCA_037127315.1). Classification (NCBI taxonomy): domain Eukaryota; kingdom Metazoa; phylum Mollusca; class Cephalopoda; order Sepiida; family Sepiidae; genus Ascarosepion; species Ascarosepion bandense. Next base: position 1,213,235 of record JBBBDQ010002429.1, read on the forward strand.
TCTGTGTGTATGTATGTATGTGTGTGTGTCTGTGTGTGTGTCTGTGTGTGTGTCCGTTACCTATGGACTCCGAAACGGCTGAACCGATTTTCTTAAAAATTTACACAGTTGTACTATAAGCGTCTGCGAGTGTTCTTAGCTAAGTTTTGTGTCGAGGTACCCACGATAAATAATGAAAATTGATAATCGAAAAAATCAGGTTTTAGAAGGAGTAGTCCGATTTTAATCAAATTTGATACACTCATGGACAAATACATAAGAAACAATATTCAGAAGTTTCAAGGTTGCAGTTCTTACAATAGTGCAGAAAATCGATAATATATATATATGTAAACGGAAAGATGTTTGTGTGTGTGTGTGTGTGTGTGTGTGTGTTTATCTGCCTGTATGTCTGTATTTCTTTCAGCCCTTTTATTTTAGTTTTTGCTTCTGGTTTGGCTCTAAGTAGGTATAATTGTAGTTCTTAGTCTCAGCCATGATACCATTTACTCAGAGGACTTATTTAGCCTTCAAAATTCAGTTTACGACGAAAAAAATTACTTATTTGATATTGATACCAGGAAATCAAAATTTGACTTGCATCCATTCGTTTTTCTTTCAGTCTACGGTTTCGCTTTAACTGGAAACAACTATTGCTTTTTAGTCTTTCGTGCCAACGTCGAAAGAGTCTGAGCTCCAGGACCGTGGATTAGTTTTAAAGCTTTCATTGCACCCGGGCAACGTCGGGCTATACTGCTAGTTAATGATAATTAGGTTTCCTCGACGTTTATTTGGCATAATTAGTCACGTAAAACAGGGTGTGTCTGGAAATTAAATATTCTCGGCTATCAGAAATCATAAATTTCCAACTGTTTCTTCCAACTCATATTTATAATATCACAGGTGTCGTAAACTATAATTAGCGTGAAGCAGTCACTACTATTTCGCTATTAGCTTCATCATCAAGGTCAAAACAAGTTTAGTCAACGGATGTATTAGCTACTACGGCACAGATTTGCATATAAATAAAACATTCTCCCCCTCTTTTTGAATTTGGAATAATTTATTTCGGCAAACAAAAAGAATGCAATTCCAAAAATAACAGTCTGAACAATATAAATATTGTAAACTAGCAGTATAGCCCGGCGTTGCTCGGGTGTAATGAAAGCTTTAAAACAAATCCATGGTCCTGGAGCTCAGACTCAGCCTAAAGAATATTTGAAATAATAAAATAATTGCGATAATTTATCAATCGCACCTAATATATATATATATATATATATATATATATATATATAGAGAGAGAGAGAGAGAGAGAGAGAGACTAGCAGTATAGCCCGGCGTGTAATGAAAGCTTTAAAACTAATCCATGGTCCTGGAGCTCAGACTCTTTGGACCTAAGAACACTCGCATACGCTTATAGTACAACTGCGTAAATTTTCAAGAAAATCGTTTCAGCCGTTTCGTAGTCTATAGTTAACGGACACACACACACACAGACACACTGATACACACACACATACAGAGAGAGAGAGAGAGAGACAAAGTTCCATTTATAAATAAGTTTAGATCATTCACAATAGAAGATATCCTGCCACATTAGGTCCTGTCACTGAGGTCATTTTTCTCTATTTTCTCGATGATAATCATTTACTATTCATTTATTCAACTGATCCATCTTCCAAAACTTTAATTTTTTTTCTTTTTCTTTTTTCTTTTTAGTGTTTTATATCAGGTCGTTTAGGCCCTTAGTTGATATACTTAGAGATCCCTAAATTATTGAGGGCATTTTTTAAATGTTTGGGCGAAGGAAGTTACAGGTTCCTGGTTTAACCCCTTCAGTTTAATCTCTGGTTGTGGCACAATATCTTCTGATTCGGGTATGTTAATTCCATCTGAATCCAGTATAGGGCTATTTGTGACCATTGTAAGCGTTTAGTGAACAAAACAAGATCTATATTTAAAATTCAAATCTCACTCATTGTCAGAAATAAACGAATTTTCTCGAATTTACAAACATTGCTTAACACACTGTTATGATGTAGATAGTTGCTTGTTCGACGTTAATCTCATAAGTGACTATCCTCATCCTAACAAAATGGCGTCGCCGAACAAAACTATGTTGGACCTTGAGAACCCTGAGGAGGTTACGATTTGGCTGAAGTGCTTTGAGGCAAGGGCCAGGATGAGTAAATTAACGGACAGTCAAAACCAAAAACAAATTACGGATTTATTTTTGGTTACCGCGGGGTGTAGAACCGTTAAACAAGTGTCATTGATGACTTACCCCGAGGAAATCGAAACCTTAGACTTTAAAAAGATTAAGGAAATAATTTTAAAGTCTATTCAACCAAAAAAAGGTTAGTCATTGCCGAAAGGACCAAGTTTCTAGCGTCAAGAGAAGAGTATGGAGAACCTATTAGGAAGTATCTCAATAGACTAAGAGATCATAGTTGGTATTGCGGTTTTAACGAACTTGGACGAAGGGAAATGGCAATAGAGGACGAATTAATCTAGCTTCGACTCGTGGAAAGTTTAGATGGAATTTCACAAAGAATTAAAACATTGGAAAGGTTCTAATTACAAAACATGACTTTAGAAGCCACCATTGAATTCATACAGCAAAATGAGTTGATTAAAGAATATAAAACACAAGGAAACCTTCAAGAAGAAATGATGGAAGTAGATGCTATTAAAAGGCAAATAAAATCAAAGTGCAAGTGTAGCGATTATAAACATGAACCAAAAAGCGAAAAAATGTCCCGCATGGGGAAAGATATGCGACACACACAAAAAACTTGCGAAATTTCACACCTCGATGCGAAATGTTTGTCGTCCAATGGAAAGACCAGAATCACATCCGGGAGTGAATTCCCAAACGATATAAACGACTGGACAAGACGACCGTCGCGTCAGTGAGTTAAGATGAGCGTAATTAACACGTACCCTTGACAAACGTCAAGCGATCGTTATTATTATTGTCTCTATCTTTCTCTCACACCTCTCACCTCTCCTATCTCACCTCCTTCCTCTAAATTGTTCACCCGTCTCCATGGTAACCGCGCGGAAACCTTAAGGCTGAACGAATACTTAAAATAAATCCTCCCAACAAACACTCATACATACATGCATACGTTCTACTTACTACTACGACTCCTTAATCCGTGCATGGAGTACTGCTGCCATTTATGGTCAGGTGCCCCTGCCGTTCTCCTCAGTATTCTTGACAAGCTCCAAAGGAGAGTCTGTAATGTGATAGGTACTGATGTGGCGACTCGTCTGCAGCCACTTTCCCATCGTCGAAATGTGGCCTCCCTCTGTCTCTTCTGTAAATACTTTCATGGCTTCTGTTCGGATGAGCTTAAGTCACTGATGCCTCCTCTACAGGTGTTTACCCGTGCAACCAGACTGGCAACTGGGTCCCACCCATTCACAGTCAGGTTAGCCAAACGCAGACGACAATTCTACTCCTGCAGCTTCCTCTCTCGCACTTCCCGCCTGTGGAACTCACTCCCGTATTCTTGCTTTCCTGACGGCTACGACCTCCAGAAATTTAAAAGCAAAGTTAATACTCACCTACTAACCACTGGACTCTAGCTCTCTCCCCTCCCCTGTATAATCTTCACGTTCTCTCCGCCCATGTATCTGTCATTGCACCTGCTTTCTCAGCTTTCTATTGTTCCTTTCTAACTAGCTTGTACTCCTCACTCTTTTCTAATTAATCTTTCTACATTTATGTAACCCCCTGCACATCAGTGGCGTTTCTGCCTTGCTCGGGGTGAAATGATTAAAAAAAAAAAAAAAAAAATATCCTTAACTCTTTACTTGTTTCTCATTGAACATTAACTTCTACCAAGTTATGTTATCATTTTCCATTAACAAATTTCTATTTTAACTTGCAAAATGTATACTTTATTCTTCCACAAATCCACACATTCCAATCTCCAACCTGCTGACAACCTTCTGATGATAGCTCGTAATCTGTAAATTGTATGGAGTTTGGCTACGTATAACACAAGGCCGAATCAATAAACATTAACCATATCTCCAGATAGAGTCAAGTGCTTCAGATTCGAAAATCATCCTTCTCTCCGCAGGTGACTTTCTTTTACATTCAGTAAGGAAACTGCAAGATCTCATACAGAAAGTAGCAGTGGAGAGTGACAAGAAGGGACTACAAATAAACTTTAAGAAAACTGAGTGCATGGTCATCAGCAAAAGATACAACTCAAAATGCCAAATACAGGTGGGGGATAACAGAATCAAACAAGTCCAAGAATTTAAGTACCTAGGAAGTGTTCTAACAGGAGATGGAAAGTGCGACACGGAGATCCGAAGGCGAATTGGCATGGCAAAAGACGCGTTCCAAAAGATGAGCAAAATACTAACACACAGGAAAATCTCAATAGAAACGAAGAAAAGAGTGCTAGATTGCTACGTGATGTCAGTTCTTCAATACGTCAGTGAATGCTGGACAATATCATCGAAAATGAGGACAAAACTGGAAGCGGCCGAAATGTGGTTCTACAGAAGGATGCTACGGATATCGTGGACTGAGCATACAAGCAACGACGAAGTGTTAGAAAGAATGGCAACAAAAAGGAAATTGATGCTGAGCATCAGGAAGAGACAACTGAAGTTCCTGGGACATGGAATGAGGAAGGAGAGCCTGGAGAACCTGATACTGACTGGACAGATAGAAGGAAGGAGAGACAGAGGAAGGCAGCGGATAACATATCTGCAGGGTCTGATCAGGTGGATGACGGAACGGGGGTTGCCAGGAGCCTTCAAAATGGAAATTGATGCTGAGCATCAGGAAGAGACAACTGAAGTTCCTGGGACATGCAATGAAGAAGGAGAGCCTGGAGAACCTGATACTGACTGGTCAGATAGAAGGAAGGAGAGACAGAGGAAGGCAGCGGATAACATATCTGCAGAGTCTGATCAAGTGGATGACGGAACGGGGGTTGCCAGGAGCAACAGGAGCAAACATACTAAGAGCCACAAGGGATAGGGAGACGTGGAGATCCATGATCGCCTACGTCCTGAAGGGACAGGGCACATAGAAGCGAAACAATTCTGAGAGAAATAAGATACTTGCAGGATTCGTCAGTGGCCACCACAAACTCAACAATGTAAGATACACGGATGACACAGTGCTGATAGCAGACACGGAAAGGAAAATCCAGAATTTTCTACAGAAGGTAGCAAAAGAAAGCGAAATGAACCTGGGCATAAACTTGAATGTATGGTCATCAGCAAAAAGAAGACCCCAAAATGCCAACTACAGGTCGGAGAAACTAAAATTAAACAAGTAAAGAAATTTGAATACCTGGGAAGCGTATTGACCGAGGATGGAAAGTGCGATGTTGAGAGCCAAAGACGCATTCACATGGCCAAGGACACATTTCAAAAGCTAACCAGAAAGACGGGAAAATCTCATTGAAAACAAAGAAAAGAGGGCTGAATTCCTATGTGATTTCTATCCTTCTGTAATAGCATAGAATGTTGTTTTCTGTGTTTATTATATTAATATATTATATTAATCATATATATATATATATATATATATATATATATAGTAATGATCATTCACGTATACTGTCTTAATATGTATAGGAAAGAATATTAATAAAAAGTTTTGAATTTAAAAATGTACTTTTTTTTAACAGTATTTGTTTATTTTTATTATATTTTTATATTTCAGACCGTCCTCGGTCCTTCATCAGAAACAAGTGATTTTTAAATTTGAATTAGAAACGTATTTCACGATAGCGTCCGAGTATTTTTTGTTTACATCACGTGGTGTGTTTGTTCACAACTTGCAGCACGTCCGTAGAGAAAGTCTGTTTGTTTTCGATAAAAATTTCTTGGAATATCTGAAAAAAAATTTTTACCTATTGAAATATTTGTAAAGATTCAACACACCTAAGTCCCTATTTAACCCTAGCTTATGTGTATTTAATTTTAAAATCCAGTATGTTTCTTTCTTTCTGCGTGTGTATGTAGAACTAAAATTGGAGTCTATTAGTAAACATTTGCAATTTTCTAAAGTATGATACGTGATGTAAACAAAAAATACTCGGACGCTATCGTGAAATACGTTTCTAATTCAAATTTAAAAATCACTTGTTTCTGATGAAGGACCGAGGACGGTCTGAAATATAAAAATATAATAAAAATAAACAAATACTGTTCAAAAAAAGTACATTTTTAAATTCAAAACTTTTTATTAATATTCTTTCCTATATATATATATATATATATATATATATAAATTTATAAATTATATATTATTAAATGCGAAGGACACATTTCAAAAGCTAAACAGAAAGACAGGAAAATCTCATTGGAATCAAAGAAAAGAGTGCTGAATTGCTATGTGATATCTATCCTTCTGCAATAGCAGACAATGTTGTTTTCTATGTATAATATATTACTAATTTATAATTAAGATGACAGGACAATAAAAGAATAGTAATTAAAAAGATAGAAAATAACGATTGATACTGAAATTATATTTTTGAAGATCAAAGTTGACTGGGAAGCAAGAAGGTGGAAGGAGGTGAAAGCAAGTTTCACAAGCGAGAAGTGCGATAAAAGAAACTTTTAGCATAGAACTTACGGTTACATCTATTCATTTCAACTGTAAAATCATGAGACCTTGCCACCAGTCTAGCACCGCGTTTAAATTTAAAAAATCTGGGTAGCATAGAAGAAAGTTCATCAGAACAATTACCGTGAAAGTATTAAGAGAAAAGGCACAGAGAAGCTACGTTGCGGCGGTGGGAAAAGAACTGAAGCCGAAATGCCATGTCGGGACCGATAATATTGCAGATTCTTCTTTGGATTTTATCAAGAATCTCTAAATATATAGCAGGTTCACCAGAGCATAATAAAATAACTGATTTAATATACTCTTTCTAATTCATGTCAGCTTCTCCTAGAGGTTAGCATAACACATCATTCAATAAATCCCGGGCCTGACATATAAATGGCACCACTAATATAAAATGTATATACTTTTTATGAAGTACTAAACTTCAAATGGTACGTGACAAAATTTGGACACAATCGGATTATTAGTTTACAAATTACAGTTATTTAAGTGAAGCTACTGTCGCAAATTTTCAAAACTATGGAAAAATCTGAATTTCGTGTGTTGATAAAACATTGCTTTCTGAAACGGTTAAGAGGTGGTATGCTGACTTTAAACGCGGTCGTACAGATACAAATGATGCTAAACACTCAGGTCGCTCAAAATCGGCAGCTGTCCCGGAAAACACACACACACACAAAATAAAAATCCACCAACTCGTAGCAGAGGAGTTCAAGATATCAGAAGAGAGTGTATTCAGTATTTTGCACGTGTTCAAAGTGGGTGGCACGTTTGCTCAGTCAATTAAAAACAACAACGCGTCGACGACCAGAGCGTTCTTTGCAACTGTTTTAACGCAACAAGATGGAGTTTTGGCGCAAATATGTGACAATGAATGAAACATGGATCAACCACTTCAATCCGGAGTCAGATCGGCAGTCAACTCAGTGGACAGCAGCAGGTGAAAGCCGTCCAAAGCGACAAAAGACGCAAACATCAACAGACAATGTTTTGGCCTCCGTATTTTGAGATGCGCAAGGCATTTTATTCATCGATAACCTTAAGAAAGGAAGAACCATCAATCGCAAATATATAGCATTATTAATGCATTTGAAGAAAGACATTGCCAAATAATGGCTACAAATGTAGAAGAAAATAGTGATATTTCCCCAAGACAAAAGCTACATAAATTGCACTTTGAATGCTTCTGCATCCACCCTGTTCTCCAGATCTGGCCCTCAGCGATTACTGACTGTTTGCAGACCTCAAACGAATGCTCCAGGAAAACAATGGAAAACTGAATTTTGTGTATTGATAAAACATTGCTTTCTGATGGGCACAATACTATTAAAGCAAAGCAATGGCTTGATAAGTGTTCTTTCGGACTCTTCTCAGTCGGACTCTGCTCAGTCGGAAACAACGGTTAAGAACCATCAATAGCGAATATTATATAGCGTTACTGGTGCGTTTGAAGGAAGAAATCGCCCAAAATAGCCACAAATGAATGAAAAAAGTGATCATTCACCAAGACAATGCACCGTGTCACAAGTCGATCGCAACGATGAATAGCAAAACTACATGAATTGCACTTCGAATTGCTTCCGCATCTACCTATTCTCCAGATCTGGCCCTCAGAAGAAACACCTGATGAGGACCAGAGGGTACTTGGTCGAAACTTTGTGTCTATTATAATACCTATATCAACCAAAATGAGAACAAAAGTTCTAAATAATTCCAATATTATAATATAAAACTTGAATATTTTTATTTCACCCAAGCAAGGCAATAAAGTCACTAGGGCGTAAATGTTTCCTAGTCGTTAGAAAATATGTGAAAAACTATTGTTAAGAAGAGGCGACAATAAGGATTTAATAGACAGAAGATAACGGTTGACATTATTTTGTGTATTTGTCTACACTTCTGAGAATAGATTGTATTTACATTATTGACATTGTTCGGGCTGTTGTCCTCATCTTTATTTCCATGTTTACGACGTTTCGGACGTTGCTCGCTCAGCCTTCTTCGAGTGCTAGTAATTTCGAATAAAGGGTTCGGTTCTGAAACGTCATAAATATGGCAATAAAGATGAAGACAACAATCCGTATAATGTAATGTAATCTTGTGTCTACTTTATCCTTCTTCATATTTGCACAGGACTTCTACCCAGTATCTAATTCATTTTTTGGATTATACAAGGCCCTTGATCTCTTTAACTATTAGGTGCAATAAGCCCCTTAACGGATTGTAAATGTCTTTAGTTCAACATCTATGTTTAACTACCGTGGATACTACTTCAGTGATTTCTTTTTTTTTATAACCATTTCACCCCAAGCAAGGCAGAACTGCCACTGGTGAAGGAGCTACCAAAAAAAAACAAAAAACAAAAACAAAATACAAGGTATATCGAAGAAAGGATAAGAGATGGATTGGATTCAAGTAGATAGAAGATGGCAACTGACGTTGCATTTAAACTTTTAAAGATTGTAGCTATCAGAGAGGCAAGCAAATGGAAGAGAATTTCACAAACGGAAAGCGCGAGAAAAGGAACGGTTAGAGTAGAAGAGTTGGTTACATTTAAATATTTCAGCAGTAAAAAGGTGAGATCTTGGTGCCAATATTGTAGCAGGCGGGAAGGAAAAGCTCGTCAGGGCAGTTGCCATGAAAATACTTGTAAAAAAGACAGAAGGAAGTCACATCACATGAGTGAGATAGTGACTGAAGGCGGGTTGCTAAGTCAGGATCGATTATCTTGCAGATCCTCCTTTCTATTTTGTCAAGGAGCACACGGTCAGATATGGCAATAGTATTCAATACACTGACGAGTGGTAGATTTATATATGCAAAATGGATTCTGACAAAAAAAAAACTTCCTGAACCGACACAGTGATCCAAACTTTTCTTAGTTTTCTTTCTCCTAAGACCGCTTACTATTCAATACTCGAATGCCCATAGTATTTAACCCAAAACTAGCGACGGAAAGGAGAACAGATGTATTCATATCTTAGGCTTATTTCAATTAAGCACTGCTTGGGCCATGGATTGAACTCATAACTGCAAAAACGGGGTGTACAATAACTGAAAAATGCTAAGAACTTGACGAGATATCACTATACATAAACAGTAGAACGTGAACAATCTATTCCTGTATATTTAATAAGGCTTTCTGTTTAAAATTTCCTGATCGTTACCCGGATCGATAACCAAAGAAGGCCGAAGGACACAACGGCTGAAGCGTTACAATAAAAGAACAGCAACGAAGAATAGGATTCTCATGTAAATAATGATATCTTCTCGTTGAGACAGACTAAAATTGATTTACACCCTTTTCCAAATTAATTGAAAAAGAAACGAATAATGTCTTCCTAGGATCTTTCACCCTTTGCCTGATCACGTAAACGTCATTTCTTGACGTTGTTTTTCTCTTTCGACCAAATTTGTCATTATGTTTTTGCTTTAGATAGATAGATAGATAGATAGATAGATAGATAGATAGATAGATATGATAGACTAGATAGATAGATAGAGATAGATAGATAGATAGATAGATAGATAGATAGATAGATAGATATGAACAGACTGAGATGAGATAGATAGATAGATAGATAGATAGATAGATAGATAGATAGATAGATAGATATGAACAGACTGAGATAGATTGAGAGAGAGAAAGATGCCCTTGTGTAAATTAACTGAAACAAAACGAATAATGTATTCCTAGGATCTTTCACCCTTTGCCTGATCACGTAAACGTCATTTCTTGACGTTGTTTTTCTCTTTCGACCAAATTTTTCATTACGTTTTTGCTTTAGATAGATAGATAGATAGATAGATAGATAGATAGATACGAACAGACTGAGATAGATAGATAGATAGATAGATAGATAGATAGATAGATAGATAGATAGATAGATAGATAGATATGAACAGACTGAGATAGATTGAGAGAGAGAAAGATGCCCTTGTGTAAATTAACTGAAACAAAACGAATAATGTATTCCTAGGATCTTTCACCCTTTCCCTGATCACGCATACGTCGTCTCTTGGCGTTTTTTTTTTTTCTGACCACAATTTTGTTTCGTTTAGACTGAGATAGATAGATACATATATATACCTTTGTGCAAATTAATTGAAACAAAACGAACAATGTATTCCTAGGATTTTCACGTTTTCCCTGATTACGCATACGACGTCTCTTGGCGTTTTTTTGTTGTTTTTTTTTCTGACCACATTTTTATTTTCGTTTGGACTGAGATAGACAAATACATAGATAGACCCTTATGCAAATTAGCTGAAACAAAACGAATAATGTATTCCTAGGATCTTTCACCCTTTTCCTGATCACGTATACGTCGTCTCTTGGCGTTGTTGTTTTTTTCTGACCACAATTTTGTTTCGTTTAGACTGAGATAGATAGATACACAGATAGACCCTCATGCAAATTAATTGAAACAAAGCGAATAATCTCTTCTTTCACACTTTCCGTGATCCCCTGTACATATTCTGTAGGCATTGTTTTTCTCTTACAACCGAATTTTGTTGTTGTTTTGGACTCACAGATCCACTTTGTTTCTTCGCCTTGATGATACGACTGACAGTTGAAATGCTAGCACCAACATTATCTGCGATTTCTCTGTAAGGTTTGCCAATGTGTTCGTGCAGCGTGACAATCGTTGTACGCTTTCTTGGAGTAACGTCCATCGAAGACAATGGCCGTAAGATAATTAATCGACAGTCGAGACAATAGTGTCTGGACGTGAAAAAATTCTGATGCAGTCACGGATGACGCAATATTTTTCAATGTTAAACAAATTTTATCATACACCACGAAAATAGATTCACCAATGCAAATGACCTAATCTGGGAAAAAATAGAAATCGATTACACCCTGTTACTCTTCTTCTTCTTTTATGTGCCATGTCCTGTGAGGACGTAGGCGATCATGGCTTTCCACATCTCCCTATCCCTGGTGGCTCTTAGCACTTTTTCTCCTGTTGCACCAGACAACCCTCATTCCCTCATCCACCTGATCAGGTCCTTCAAACATGTTATACGATGCTTCCCCCTATCTCTATTTCCCTCTGTCTGGCCTGTTAGCATCAGGTTCTCCAAGCCCTCCTTCCTCATTGCATGTCCCAGGAACGTTAGTTGTCTCTTCCTGATGCTCAGAATTAATTTCCTTTTCGTTTCCATTCTTTCCAAAACCTCGTAATTGCTAACATGCTCGAGCCATGATATTCGCAGCATCCTTCTGTAGAACCACATTTCAATTGCTTCAAGTTTTTCCTTCATCTTTGGTGATATTGTCCAGCATTCACTGCCATATTGAAGGACGGACAGCACGTAGCAATCCAGGACTCTATCCCTAGTTTCTAGCGAAATTGTCCTGTTTCTTAATTCTCTTCTCAGCTGCTGGAATGCATCCTTGTGCTTTTGGATCTCAGGAATATAAATGTATAAAAATTGCTGTGGTCACAAAGTGGGGGGGTCAGTTTATATATTGATTGTAATATGGAATTGATCCCCCACTATATATTCAGCATACTTCTGGAGAACCACATTTCAGTTGCTTCAAGTTTTTTTTCTTCATCTTTGGTGATATTGTCCAACATTCACTGCCATATTGAAGGACGGACAGCACGTAGCAATCCAGTACTCTCTTCCTTGTTTCTAGCTAAATTATCCTGTTTGTTAATACTTTACTCAACTTCTGGAATGCTTCCTTCGCCATGCCAATTCGCCTTCGAATCTCTGTGTCGCACATTCCGTCTTCCCAGGTATTTAAACTTTTGTACCTGCTTGATTTTAGTGCCCCTCACCTGTATTTGGTATTTTGGGCTGCTCTTTTTGCTGACGACCATGTATTCGGTTTTCTTGCAGTTTATTTGTAGTTATTTCTTGTCGCTCTTTTCAGCTACCTTCTGTAGGAGGTCTTGTTTCCTTTCCGTGTCTGCTATCAGCACTGTGTCATCTGCGAACCTTATATTGTTTAAAATGTGGCCTCCGGTGACGAATCCTGGCATAACATCTAGGGTTCTCAGAATAGTCTCGATGTACAAGTTGAATAGATCCGGTGAAAAGACACATCCTTGTCTTACACTCCTTTCTATCTTTGTATATCTGCTGAATTCGTTACCTGTCCGTATGCAAGCAGTATGCTGCTAGTAGAGATTCTTGATTACTCTTATGTCTTTCCCAAATATTTCGAGGCTGCCAAGCATCTCCATCAGCGGGCTTTTATTGACTACTAGCAGAATAGGCCGGCGTTGCTCGGGTGTAATGAAAGCTTTAAAACTAATCCATGGTCCTGGAGCTCAGACTCTTTCGACGTTGTCATGAAAGACGCAAAAGCAATAGTTGTTTCCAGTTAAAGCGAAACAGTAGACTGAAAGAAAAATGAATGGATGTAAGTGAAATTTTGATTTCCTGGTATCGATATCAAATAAGTTTTTTCGTCGTAAACTGAATTTTGAAGGCTAAATAAGTCCTCTGAGTAAATGGTATCATGGCTGAGACTAAGAACTACAATTATACCTACTTAGAGCCAAACCTGAAGCAAAAACTAAAACAAAAGGGCTGAAAAAAATAGATATACAGGCAGATAAACAGAGACACTCACAAACATCTCGCCTTTTATATATATATATTATCGATTTTCTGCACTATTGTAAGAACTGCAACCTTGAAATTTCTGAATGTCGTTTCTTCTGTCTATGTCTATGAGTGTATTAAATTTGATTAAAATCGGACCACTCCTTCTAAAATCCGATTTTTTCGATTATCGATTTTCGATATTTATCGGGGGTAGCTCGACACAAAACCTAGCTAAGAACACTCGCAGACGCTTATAGTACAACTGTGTAAATTTTCAAGAAAATCGGTTCAGCTGTTTCGGAGTCTATAGGTAACGGACACACACACACAGACAAAGTTCCATTGATAAATAAGTTTAGATATGGTAAAAGAAAGAAAGCTAAAGTAGTCGTTTCAATTAATTTTCAAAGAGTGTAGAATTAAATACGAACAGACATTGATTTTTAATGCAATCTCTCTTCAGTCTTACGGTCTTTTGCAGCTTCCTTTTTATTATCTGTATTGAAATGATTCTGTTAAGGAAAAATGGTCATATTCTTCTCGCCAACCGATTTTTGATTATTTATCCCTGTGGACAGATATGGCCCTGTCGGGAACTTTTCAATATCCTTTCATTATGCATTAAACAACAAACGCGCATGTTTGCATGTCTGGAAGGAAAAACACATTTTTGCTGAATGGGTTTTTCTCTAGCGATTTGACCCGTGATCTCCAGCCTCGAAGCCGAAGTGATCAGGTCGAAACGCCCTTTGCGAAAAATCCCTGTGTTCATTCTACTGAAGCATAAACTCACTCGTAGTGACAAACATGTTTAAACGTCTGGGGGAAATCTATTAGATAATACTGCTTCTTTCGATCAGTTTTACGACTAAGACAAGCCTAAAGAGCCACTCAAGTTTACCGAAATGGGTATTTTTATGGCTGTACGAATATTTAAAATAGATAATGGTTAACGAGTTATGAGTCTGCAAGTTAGTTTTTCTAGTCTTTTAATGGTTGTGGATATCGGCTCGGAACGAGAAATCGGGGAGCTGAGTTCGAATTCCAGTTGAATTCATTGCATTCATTTACGCGCAAATACCCTTGGGAAAGGTATTAATCCGTCTCTTCCCTCCAGTTATGGGTTAAATAACAAGACAGATTGGGTTCTATAGCCTTGGCCGGCAACCAGTCTACCGCAGAAAGCAATGTCAACCTACTGCGGGATAATCTTCTGCCCAGTCAGTAATGTCTCTTTCGACACATGATCGCCCAAGCGTGTTTCACGTATGGCACTTAACTAACTAATGGTTGTCGTATATGATAAATATAGCATACCATTAAACGAGTAGTTAAAACGTTCGCTTTCTAACGATGAATCCCGGGTTCGAATCTCACCTTGGCCGATTTGTCAGGAAGGTGACTTCTTGATGTTATTGATCTGGAATGGGGGGATCTCAGCAGAAGATACCTTTGGAAGAATTCCTGAAAAACATGCCACGGATTGACTGAAGCCTTGTGAATTTGGGTAAACGGCTCCCTGTGTAACCATACTAAGAAATACCTCTTAGCTTCATACAACCATGGATGAAAACGCCATTATTCCTTGTAATTTAAAAATTGAGAATTCAAAATTTCTCTGCCACGTTAGCGTTAAAAAAAACACCGTTACGTGAGCTTTTTTTTAAAATACGGTAAACGGTAAAATCAGTTTTTGCAAATCTCCTGAGGACACCACTCATGGTAGAAACCGAGGTCGCGTAATAACTCGTTTACGAATGGAATATATATATAAACTTCAAATTAGAAGTTACTTTATTCTGATTGGTCTACACTGTCTCTGCAACAACGATTCCCTGATTAAGGGGGTTTGGCTTGTTTTTAACCTTTTAAAAACCTTTAACTTAAAATTAATCTCATCACTTGATAAGACACAAGTATTGTCGAAACAAACTTTGCTACTTTTGTAGTGATATTATAACATATTCATGTTATAATTTCTGAGTATATATATATATATATATATATATATATATATATATATAAATTTCAAAATTTACATTCCGTTGAATAGCTATTTCAGCGAGAAAATTCTCGATTCATCAGCAACGATCAAAAAAAAATTTATTAATTCGAATGTGATTCAAAAAATCTGTAACTAAACTACATTTCCTGATGATGGTGCATTGAACACCGAAACTTGACAGCTTTTAAGTTGCATTATGCTATTATTATAACAATAATTTTAACCGTACATCTAAAAATGCTCTACTTCTGCATTGAACATATTTTATAAAAAGTAAATGTTAAACTGTGGAATATATATCTATGAGTTTAAACCACTTATATCATATATATATATATATATATATATATATATATTAATTAGATGTGGCGCAAGGCTGAAAGTATGGGGGCCCCCAGTGAAGATTTCGTGGTACGCTAAAATATAAAACGTCAGAGTTTCGGCTAAATTAAAAGGCTTCTTCCTGTTGTCTCTTGCTTCTGTCTGCCTGTTTGTTATTTTCGTTTGCCTTTCTGTATATTCCTCCTGGCCCTATTTCCTTTTTGGAGCCGCACGGTTCAAATTTGTGTGCCCTGGTGCTTGCTGCATGGTGATGATTCGACAAGAAAATTCAATCAAATGACTGGTCGATTTCCTGGGGCTACCTACAGAACGAGCTGACACATTACCTAAAGTTCAAAAGACCAAAGCTTTTGCAGAAATAAATTAATAAGAGCAAAAAATTATCAGAAGAGAATATTTTCATGAAAAACGTTAACTCACGAGAAAAATCTCGCCCTATACGAGAGTTGTCTAGCATCGCGAGTGGATACGTTGGAATGGAAAGAATGAGTAGACAGAAAGTGTGATGAGGAAGACACACATAAAAAGTAATGTTTTCGTGGCGGGGTTAGAGAAGACATCATCAAAGGAATGTAGGCAATAAAAAGAAAGAAAGAAAGAAAGAAAGAAAGAAAGAAAATCATGAGGACTTGAAAGAAAGAAAGAAAGAAAGAAAGAAAGAAAGAAAGGAAGGAAGAAAGAAAGAAATTGACACGGACTACAAAGAAAGAAAGGAGTTCAAAAAAGAAAATATCAAAGACAAGAA
This sequence comes from Ascarosepion bandense, assembly GCA_037127315.1. Taxonomy (NCBI): domain Eukaryota; kingdom Metazoa; phylum Mollusca; class Cephalopoda; order Sepiida; family Sepiidae; genus Ascarosepion; species Ascarosepion bandense. The sequence continues at coordinate 1,229,495 of JBBBDQ010002429.1, forward strand.
AGAAAGAAAGAAAGAAAGAAAGAATTTGACACGGATTCCGAAGAAAGAAAGGAATGAAAAAGTGAAAATGTCGAGGACAAGAAAGAAAGAAAGAAAGAAAGAAAGAAAGAAAGAAAGAAAGAAAGAATTTGACACGGATTCCGAAGAAAGAAAGGAATGAAAAAGGGAAAATGTCGAGGACAAGAAAGAAAGAAAGAAAGAAAGAAAGAAAGAAAGAAAGAATTTGACACGGATTCCGAAGAAAGAAAGGAATGAAAAAGGGAAAATGTCGAGGACAAGAAAGAAAGAAAGAAAGAAAGAAAGAAAGAAATAAATAATTTGACACGGATTCCGAAGAAAGAAAGGAATGAAAAAGGGAAAATGTCGAGGACAAGAAAGAAAGAAAGAAAGAAAGAAAGAAAGAAAGAAAGAAAGAAAGAATTTGACACGGATTCCGAAGAAAGAAAGGAATGAAAAAGTGAAAATATCGAGGACAAGAAAGAAAGAAAGAAAGAAAGAAAGAAAGAAAGAAAGAAAGAAAGAATTTGACACGGATTCCGAAGAAAGAAAGGAATGAAAAAGGGAAAATGTCGAGGACAAGAAAGAAAGAAAGAAAGAATGAATGTATGAATGAATGAATGAATGAATGAATGAAAGAAAAAATAATGACCTTAAAAAGATAGGTAGAAGTTAAAGGAAAGTGAAATCAAACGGCCTAGGTTCTTTTGATCTCGGCGTCGCTCCTCTCTTGGTCGTCAGGGTAGAGCTAAGTTGGACCTCAAAATCTCTCATCAGATCTCACGCTGACATCATAGAAAATAACTCAAGACTGACTGAATCTATGGCCGCATCCATTCGCCTCCTTACCAAATGTGCGTCCTCCACTTCAAGTCGTTCGCATTTGAGATCAATACATTTATTCTACCTCCTCCCAATTATTATGAAGGTCACAGGAACCTTTGAATTATTATTTCATGTTCGGCTCTTCTGCACTGTGTCAATACACGCAAATACACGGCGGCGATTTCAACCCCATCTCGGTTTCACTCAGTGTTCGACAGTTCGTAACATATTTAATTTATTTTTTTTTATAATCGTGTCACCCCAAGCAAGGCATTTTATTGCCACTGTTGTGCAAGGGGTTAGATAGGAGGAATGTTGAGGAGTGACAGGTTGCAGGGGGTGTCAGGAAGAGAGTAAGAGAGTGAAGAGATTACTGATGAGAGTGGGGTGGACGAGGAGGAATGTTATGAGGAATAAAAGGTTCAACACGAATTATATTTGAGATGGTATACACGAAACACCTTTTTCTTCTTCTTTTATGTGCCCTGTCCTTTCAGGACGTAGGCGATCATGGCTTTCGACGTCTCCCTTTCCCTGGTGGCTCTTAGTACGCCTTCTTCTGTTACACCATACAACCTAAGTTCTGTCATCCACTGGCTCAGGCCCGTAAATCTAGAATATAAATGTATAGAAATTAGCATGGTTACAAAATGAGGGATCAGTTTATATATTGATTATAATGTAGATTTGATCCCCCACTCTATAACCACATTATACTTTCTGATAAACAGTTGGCATATATATTCTTCTTCTATGTGCCCTGTCCTTTTAGGACGTAGACGATCATGGCTTTCCACGTCTCCCTATCCCTGGTGGCTCTTAGCACGCCTTCTCCTGTTACACCATGCAACCCTCGTTCTGTCATCCACTAGCTCAAGCCCATAAATCTAGTATATAAATATATAGAAACTAGCATGGCCATAAAATGAGAGATCAGTTTATGTATTGATTATAATATAGATTTGATCCACAACTTTATATCCACATTATAATTTCTTATAAACAGTTGGCATTTATATTTTTATGTGCCCTGTCATTTCAAGATGTAGGCGATCATGGCTTTTTATTCCTACCTATCTCTGGTGTCTCTTAGCACGCCTTCTCCTGTTACACCATGCAACCATCGTTCCATCATCCACCTCATTAGGTCCTTCAAATATGTTATCCGTTGCTTTCCCTGTCTCTTTTTCCCTCTATCTGGCCTTTTAGTATCAGGTTCTCCAAGCCCTCCTTCCTCATTGTACGTGCCAGGAACTTTAGCTGTCTCTTCCTGATGCTCAGTATTAATTTCCTTTTCGTTTCCATTATTTCTAAGACCTCATCATTGCTCACATGATATTCGCAGCATCCTTCTGTAGTACCACATTTTAGTTGCTTACCTATCCACCGATTATCAAAATCAAATGTTTATTACCAACTTAAAAGAAAGCTGAAGGGCGACAATTAAGGAGATATTGGGAAATGGGGTAAAAAACTTAACTATATGCGTAATGTAGTAACAAAGGAGTGATTAATAGACTATTTTCTTGCATCTAATCAACCTTTTCAGTTTTTTCAAAGCAAGAAAATATTTTTAGACTACAAGACTCTTTTTTAGATATTTATTTACTGATACACATCTACTAATTAGCCCATAGCTGTGGGGAAAAATGGCTTCACACCTAATCAGAATCTGATAAACATGAAATTATAATATGGTTATAAAGTGTTGAAATCAATATACAAACGAACACACTAACTTGCTCCCATTCTATCAAACACTCTTCCCATCTGCCCAACCTTCATCCTCGGTATCTATCCTTACCCATCTATCACCTTGAACCTGACATTTCCTATGTCTAACCACTCCTTCTCTTTACCTTCCCCTCTGTAGCCCCATAGTGGCAGTGGAATGCCTTGCTTGGGGTGAAATGATTAAAAAAAAAAATTGCACGAGGTACTAGATTAGCAACTAGATCCCACCCTTTTACAGTGAAACCGATAAAATGCAACCGCAACTTCTACTCGAACAGTTCCTTTCCTCGCACTTCCCGACTGTGGAATTCCCTTCCACATGATTGCTTCCCCGACGGCTACAATCTCCAGGATTTTAAATGTAAGGTCAATAGACAACACATTAACTTGCTCCCATTCTATCAAACACTCTTCCCATCTACCCAACCCTCATCCTCAATATCCTTACCCATCTATCACCTTCCTCCTGACATTTCCTACACCTAACCACTCCTTCTCTTTACCTTCCCCTATGTAGCCCCATGCGCAATAGTGGCAGTGGAATGGCTTGCTTGAGGTGAAATGATTAAACAAAAATAAAAATTCTGTATTTTATTGATCCATTTCTACGGTTTATCAAACCTTTACAAATTATTTAAAGCCAGAAAATATTTTTTCTATTATAAGGACTTTTTGTTTTACTGATACAAATCTTACTAAGTCATAATAAGTTGAAAAAAGGTAAGTGCATATAACATACTAATAGCCTTGGGAAAGTTATGGACCCATCTCTTCTCCTCAGCTATTGGCAAAATAGATGGACAGACTGGGCCATATATCCTAGATTGGTAACCAGTCTAGGAGAAGAAAAATTTAATTCAAACCACTTCCTGGTTTGTAAGTCTGCCTCTCTAACTTCTGACTTCCCTGGTACAAAAGAAACTGAGAAACCATTGCACTATTCCACCTTGAATGTTCCCATGAACCACAATTGTGAGATAGAGGGGAGTGAGTACCACAGCGGCGGCTCCAAAAATTGTAACTGATTTTCTGATTCAAGTTCTTATAACACGTGTCAACACGATTTTTGGTGCCAAGAAAAAAAGCATGTTTTTTAGTAAATTTGATGGCGTTGGTTCCTAAAATAACCTTAGATTTTCATGATTAACCAACGTTTTTGCTCTACTGAAATTGCTCATTCTGGAGAAAAAAAATCAATTTACGATCTTGGCTGATCGCAACATTTAGTTAATAAAGTTCCTAGAACCCCATCAGTTTTCAGGTAGGCGAAGCAATTTATGTCAGTAACCTGAAATAAACTATTTCATAAGAAAAAAATATTTTTGAACAACAATCTTAAAATAAAACTACGAAATCTTTTCCAGTTTATCGCTAAAATTTACATTAACTGATAAACTTTATCAGTAATACGCTAATATAAGTATTAAGGTGCATTTTTTACGTAGCCATCTCGATAAATTTCCGAATAATTGAGGCGATGTGAGTGATGAGTAAGGAGAACGGTTCTATCAGGATATAAAAAAAGAGTGTAAGAGCGATACCAGAGAAGGACAAATGAATGATGACTGACTACTGTTGGCTATCAAAAGGGACTTAAATAACATTGAACATGACAAACAATCAAGAAAGAGAAAAGTTTTACTATAGTTCACGAAGGTTTTATTTCTACTGTTAGTTTATTAAATGATTTGATGAAAATACTTGTTGTTTTTTATATCTTCAGTCGTGTTATTTTTAAAGACTTAGGGTGTGATTGTTATTGAAAGAATGGCATTTCTCAATAAACAGACCAATATTTGTTGGTTTCAATACGAATTGAGTTGTTTCTACGATTTTACTTTGAAAAATATTGCCATCGATCAATATAATATATACAGAAAATAGATGAAAAAATTTGATTTTTTTTTTTCAAGAATAAAGCATTTCTGCACATTAAAAAACGGTAGCTAACCAAGAAAAGTAAGGTCATTTTCAGTTTATATAAGCGCTCTTAAATTAACTAAAAAAGAAGTTTGGTGTCTCGACCCAATTTCAATTTTTTTTTTTTTTTAATGAGGCATTTCCGTACAGCAAAAACGGTAACTAATCAATAAAAAGTAAGGTCATTTTCAGATTATATAAGCGCTCTTAAATTAACTAAAAAAGAAGTTTGGTGTCTCGACCCAATTTCAATTTTTCTTTTTTTTAATGAGGCATTTCTGTACAGCAAAAACGGTAACTAATCAATAAAAAGTAAGGTCATTTTCAGATTATATAAGCGCTCTCAAATTAACTAAAAAAGAAGTTTGGTGTCTCGACCCAATTTCAATTTTTCTTTTTTTTAATGAGGCATTTCTGTACACCAAAAACGGTAACTAATCAATAAAAAGTAAGGTCATTTTTCAGATTCAGCGCCATTAATTTAACTAAAAAAGATGCTTGGTTTCTCAATGGCATTTCATTTTTTTTTTTTTTTTTTTTTGACTAGTGTAATTAGCTGATGGATGTGCGTTGTGGTGCATTGGATATCGGCTCGGAACGAGAAATCGGGGAGCCGAGTTTGAATTCCAGCTGAATTCATTGCATTCACTTACGCGCAAATACCCTTGGGAAAGGTATTAATCCGTCTATTCCTTCCAGTTATGGGTTAAATAACAGGACAGATTCGGTTCTATAGCCTTGGTCGGCAACCAGTCTACCGCAGAAAGCAATGGCAACCTAGAGCGGGTTAATCTTCTGCTCAGTCAGTCATGTCTCTTTCGAGACATGATCGCCCAAGCTTGTATCACGTATGGCACTTAACTGACTGAATGAAGATAATAGTTGGAAATATATGTAAAGCTTCTGCTGGTTAAAAAGTGGGGGATCAATTTATTACTTAAAAACAATAGAAAACTGATCCCCCACTAATTACTACTTATTAATACAATTTGTCTCTTCTACCTTCAGCTATAGTTTAAAGAACATGATAGAAAATCTTCTGCCCAGTCAGTCATGTCTCTTTTGAGACATGATCGCCCAAGCATGTATCACGTATGGCACTTAATTGACTGAATTAGCTGATAGATAGGAAAAGAATACACTAATTCATTGTTTCATAATCCAGGCTATAATTCAGGCTATTTCCGACATTTGATTGAGAAGCGTGTGGCCTGGTTGTTGTCATGCAGCAAAATTGGCGGCCATCCCTATTCCCGAGTCTAGGATGTTCCTTTACCAATTTTTCGTGCATACACTCAATTTCTCCGCAATACTAGATTGCTGTTATTATTTTACCGTGAGGCAAGAATAGAATAATGAATAACCCCTTTGAAAGACAACCATACAGTAACCATTAACGTTTTAGGGTGCTGTTTAGTTTTGGGGTATTGTCTTTGGTTGGTCAAAAAGTATCCACTTCTCATCAAATGTAATGATTCGATGCAAAAATAGTTCTTTTTTCCCAGTTTTACTCATACAATAAGGTTACTCGATATTATTTCATTGTAATCATTTTCACTGGGATTATGAGTAATTTCCAACATACGCACCGTAATGGGGGCGCTAGAGAGTGTCGTCAGTGATGTCATCGCGAGGATCACTAGGGTGTTTCGGGTCTTTCAACATCATACCCACCTCACCGCGCCGACCCGGCCAGAGATGATCAGCCTCCGACCCACCCTCGATAAGCGCTTTCAGACACTGGAAAATTACGTTTAGACCCGGTACGAAACCATGCAAATGCTTCCGATTGGCGACAGTCAGAGCCACTTTCCATTTAGAGGCGAACCGTACATGAGCTCGTCCGAAACATTAATTTAGACGCAGAATTTCGGGGAATTTTAGCTAACAATTTGGAATCCATTTGGAATATATCGAAAGAAAAATTATCTGGAAAGAAAAAGAGTCGGGAATAAGTCAAGATTTTTTATATATTAAAGAGGTTACATCGTTAGACGACCGGATCAAAAACCGACCCAAAACTACGTTATTTCATTTGTGACAAATTATATATATATATATATATATATATATATATATATATATATATATAATAATAATAATAAAACCGACTCTGTACGTATTCTAATCTTAAAATGTTACACAAGAAACTTTTAAAGACTATGAATAACCAGCAGAATCTAACTCCGTTATCGTCCTCGGCTATAGAGCTTTGGACAAAGAGGGGAAAAAAAAGAAAACTGCGTAGGACCGACAATGCATACGGTTCTTCACAGTAAAGAAAAAACCCTCGAACGGAACGAACCACCAGGAAAGAAAAGTGCTCGATACTAAACTAACCAAAAAGTGTTAACAAAAAGGCAGTTACGCAGAGCAAAAACAAACGAAAAAAATCGCAAGATCGCCAAGACCTACCGCGGTTTCGCACAACGGCTCGTCAGGGCCTAGAAGGGATCGGGATGTCTTTAAGGGAACAGTCTATATCTATTTGTTCCATCACTAGTTGGTAAAAAGTGCTCGATGGATAAATCCAGAGCCTATAATAATAATAATAATAATAATAATAAAACCGACTCTGTACGTATTCTAATCTTAAAATGTTACACAAGAAACTTTTAAAGACTATGACGAGCCGTTGTGCGAAACCGCGGTAGGTCTTGGCGATCTTGCGATTTTTTTTCGTGTATATATATATATATATATATATATATATATATATATATGGTTAAATAAAATAAAGAAAAATCCCCTGCAGTTGTCAAAATCGAGCCCGTTGAAACTTAAGTTGCGATTGTTATTGAAAGAATGGTATTTCTCAATAAAAAGACCAATATTTGTTGGTTTGAATACGAATTGAGTTGTTTCTACGATTTTACTTTGAAAAATATTGCCATCGATCAATATCATATATACAGAAAATAAATGAAAAAATTTGCTTTTTTTTTTTAAATAAGGCATATCTGCACAGTATAAAAACGGTAGCTAACCAAGAAAAAGTAAGGTCATTTTCAGATTATATAAGCGCTCTGAAATTACGTTGCGGCCCCAATGTTTCGACGAGCTCGATTTTGACGTCTTCAGGGTATTTGTCTTTATTTTATTTAACCATTCTGTCCTTGCCTTGATAAAGTCCATCACAGGAAGAAACGCGTAGGCGGTGCGGCCCCCAATGTTTCAACGGGCTCGATTTTGACGTTTGCATATATATATATATATATATATATATAATATTTTAAAAATTAGGAATTTATTATTAGTCTCACAGGCCCTTTCGTCCAGCATCTCATCAGGAGAAAAAACGTTGAAAAATAAATTAAACGAAAAGAACAGTAACGACGATATATATATATATATATATATATATATATATATATATATTTATAAATAAACTTTATAAATGAAACTGTGTGTGTGTGTGTGTGTGTGTGTGTGTGTGTGTGTGTGTGTGTCCGTTACCTATAGATTCCAAAACGGCTGAACCGATTTTCTTGAAAATTTACACAGTTGTACTATAAGCGTCTCCGAGTGTTCGTAGCTAGGTTTTGTGTTGAGATAACCCCGATAAATATCGAAAATCGATAATCGAAAAAAATCGGGTTACAGAAGGAGTGGTCCGATTTTAATCAAATTTGATACACTCATAGACAAAGACATAAGAAACGATATTCCGAAGTTTCAAAGTTGCATTTCTTACAATAGTAAAATATTACTAAAAGGGAAAAAAACAAATCTTTTTTTGTCGACATTAATATATATATGTTACGGAAATTAACGAAACTTGGTTATAAACAACCGACAATTTGAAATGAATTGTTTAAACATTATTTTTTTTTAATCGATACTCGTATTTAAGTAGATATTCTGTTTTTTTTAATTAAACAGTATTATATATTTATATCTACCGGCCTGATTATTTACGATAAATTTTTATTAGGAAAATCTGTGTCATTCGGCAGGATTCGAACCTGCGACCCCTATCCACATAGAGAAAGCTACCATGTGATCGGGCACGTCTTAGACCTCTCGACCACGAATGCCCATCCGTCTAAACGACTTTAGACGGATGTTCTAAACTATAATCAAGTTTATATAGCACAATTTTCTATCTATCGCAAATACGATCTATCGCAAATACTTAAATACGAGTATCGATTAAAAAAAAAAAATAATATTCAAACAATTCATTTCGCACACACACACAAAGGTATATATATATATATATATATATATATATATATATATATATATATATATATTGTATGTATTTTGGCAGCATTTTTTCATTAATGCAGGTTTCATTGAATAATATAGACAAGTTCTGTCTATTAATTTTGTGTAGGATCCGTTCATACCGTCTGATATACTTGATGGTGATGTCGTTGAAAGACAACAAAAAATCACAGTAATTGTTGATTTTTTTATCGGGTCTAAGCTTTCGGCTCACATAAGCCATTATCAAAGAGTAAATATTAACACACAGTAAACATAGAACATTTAAGTTATTAACAATAAAGAGAATTGAATTGAAAATATAAGTCCATCCCTACCGTGGCGGATGGGCGAAGACAGTGACAAAATAGTGGTGTTGTGGTCCCTGGTCTGATTACAGGCATTTGAGTACGTTGTTGGAAATATCGAAATTGAAACGACATCACCATCAAGTATATCAGACGGTATGAACGGATCCTACACAAAATTAATAGACAAAACTTGTCTATATTATTCAATGAAACCTGCATTAATATATATATATATGCAAATTCAGATAAGACATTGTGGAGAAATAGCCATTATCAATATGTCATTTTAAGACATGCCTTCTTCATAAACAGAGAATCTGTTTTTTCCTTGACGACGCTTTTTGTAAATCTAGGACAAGGCCGCCGTGTGACACTAAGATTTAACACGTTAAGTTAAACTCCCTTTTCCTTATACTTTTCTTCCCCATGTTTTTTCTATTTCACTTGACATTTTCTGGATAAATTTGAGCCATTCATTGTTGTATGGATTTGGTCTGACGCGCGGTGATAGAAGAGCCGCGAAATATAATATTACCTATGCTTTTTAAAAACTATTGTTCTTGATTAAATATATATATATATATATATATATATATATATATATATATATATAGAGAGAGAGAGAGAGAGAGAGAGAGAGAGAGAGAAGGGGCGGTTGAATAAAGATGCAAACTTTTGGATGTAGCATTGATAGACATGCGCAGAGGGGAAAAAAACACTATCTGTCCGCCTGTCTATTAAATTGCATGTCTATTTTGAGAGAACAAAAAAAAAAAAAAAAAGGAAGGTAAATATTTCCCAATCGGCAGTCAAAGTTACATTTGCGTACAGGTTTAGTTTTTACTATGCAACACACCCACACAAAAACAGGCAGATCTATGGAATGATCGTTGCATATAATTGCCTGAATATGCGTTCTGGTGCAATGGATATCGGCTCGGAACGAGAAATTGAGGAGCCGAGTTCGGATTCCGGTTGCATTCATATAGACCCAAATACCTTTGGAAAATCCGTTTTTTTTTTTTGTTTTTTTTTTCCTCCAGCTATGGGATTAAATAACAAGACAAATTGGGTTCTATCGAAATGACAACCTACTGCGGGATGATCTCACAGTCAGTCATGTCTCTTTCGAGATATGATTCACGTTTTTGGCACTTAACTGACTGATATAATTTCCCTTATATATATATATATTAAACTTTATTCCAAAAGGAAGAGCAGGAAGGTAAATCCCAAAGACCCGATCCTAATTAATATTAATTACATAATAAAATAACAAAATATCTTGGTTTATTTTGAAATAAAGAAGTTGCCGATGATGCATGAAATTATTCTGAGGGATTTCATGTAGAAATGGCCATACATCTGATTTGAATATCGGAATTTATTATATATATATATTAATACAGGTTTCATTGAATAATATAGACAAGTTCTGTCTATTTATTTTGTGTAAGATCCTTTCGTATGATCTGATTAGCTTGATAGTGTTGTCATGAAAAGACACACAAGAAATCGCAGTAAATGTTGATTTTTTCATCGTGTCTGAGCTTTCGGCTTACATAAGCCATTATCAAAGGATGAACATTTAATATACAGTGAACACAGAACATTTAAATTATTAACAGAGTGGAATTAAACAGAGAAAATTAAACAGGTCTATTTTTTTTTTTTTTTTTTGCGTGGTAGATGGCCGCATGCGGTGACGAAGTGGTGGTCACCCTCATGTGACCAAGAACCTACCACCACCACTTCGTTCACCGCCCGCGGCCATCTGTTTAATTTTCTCTGTTTAATTCCAGTCTGTTAATAATTTAAATGTTAATAATTTAAATGTTCTATGTTCACTAGATATTAAATGTTCATCCTTTGATAATGGCTTATGTGAGCCGAAAGCTCAGACCCGATAAAAAAATCAACAATTACTGCGATTTCTTGTGTGTCTTTTCATGGCAACACTATCAAGCTAATCATATCATACGAACGGATCTTACACAAAATAAATAGACAGAACTTGTCTATATTATTCAATGAAATCTGTATTAATGAAAAAATGCTGCCAAAATACACACACAATATATATATATATAATTCCAAGTGAAGAGATATCATTATCGAGATATCATTGGTACCTAAAGGAAACAAAAAAAAACGCCCAAAATAAAGTGGAAAATCCTAAAAGAAGCTAAAACATGTAAGTCCTTAAATGAACCATGTTCATTATGTTTATATGAAATACTATTTCTTATTAAATCCCTGAAAAATAAAAAAATATTAAATAAACGAAACGAAATTAATGTCATATGTAGACATTGTAAATTATTCACATTAGAAAATGGATAAAATCTAAATGAAATAACATGCATATAACTAACAAGCACATAAGAAAAATAATCACTGACGAATTAGGTAAAAATAAAAATAAAAATAAAACAATGTCTACTAATTAACCCATGGATGGGGAAGAGCTAGTTTCGTACCTTTGCAAGAATAATTGCTCGTACGTGAATGAAACGAACTTGCAGTCTTTAAAGCTACCTTCTGCGGATGACTAATTGAGTCTCCAGCTTAAAGCTAAACAAACTCCTGGTCCTGCTTAGGAAACAACAATCATAATTTCAAGAAATAACTTTCAATTCACTCCATGAAACTCTTATATCCTTGATTGGTAACCGATTCATCGCAGAATGATAAGGCAGCATACAGCAAAATGACATTGACGGCTCCCAAAAGAGTCACGCCTACCCAGTTTTAATCACTATGCTTGGGTCAACTAGTGGTATGGCTTTTAGGCATTTTCCAAAGGTGCCATATGCTAGGATCGGCTCCTCCAGTAAAAGCCAATATGCTAAAATAAACCCCCAAGCGGTTACCATAATAAAACAAAAAAAAAACAAGTTTTAAATAAAAATAAAAGATAGAAAAATAAAGAAAAAATGAATAAAGAATATATATATATATATATATATAATAATAATAAGAAGAAGAAGAAGGAGGAGGAGAAAAAGAATTACACCATCTACACAGACAGAAAAATTGAAGCAAATAGGCCGGACATCATTGTTAAAAACCAGAAAGAAAAAACTTGCCTATTAATTGATATGGCTTGTCCAGTGGATTGTAACATAGCAACCAAGGAATTCGAAAAACTGTCAAAAAATTTTAAAGACCTAGAAATTGAAATAGAAAAAATGTGGAAATTGAAAACAAGAATCGTGTCAGTGATAGTGGGTGCACTTGGAATTATAAAAAATGGAACAAAACAACACACTGAAAGAATCCCTGGAAATTCCAATTTAAGAAATATGCAAAAAAGTGTCTTGTTAAGTGCAGCCCACACACTAAGAACTTTGTCTATGTAACGCTAGGGATGTTAGGGAAGATAGAAAAAAACATGAAATGGAGCCATAACAACACACCACGACTTTCCTTAAGTCTTCCTGCAGACTTGGGAGGAAGTGCGACCATAGCAGAAATCGATTTATAATGAAAAATGACATAATAATAATAATAATAATAATAATAATAATAATAATATTTTGGCTAATAAATCAAACACTGCGCAAAATCACTTCTAACTTTCACATTTCTTTCGTTTCTTGCAATTTTGTTTACAGACAAATATTTTGAGGTTCTTCAAACGTAAAACCATCCTACGCTTTCTTTTGCTTTTAAGGGACCCGTTCAATATTTGCGGTTGCTCTTTGGTTCAGGCACTATAAAATGTCTGATTTTCTGACATCATCACATACAGATTTGTCAAACCAAAACGCTATCGATTAGTATGGCGAGGCCAGTAGGGTGGTTAGCTAATCCCTGTTGCGGATGTCTGCTCAGGCACATCTATGTTTTTTCAACACCCACAAATCCTACCTGTGGTTTATTCTGCAACTATGCTGAGCGAACCTTAGTTACAGTTTCTGGGAGAGAGATCGATATCCGAGCTGAACAACAGTCTTTTTTACAAGGCCAGGCCATGGTGACTTTTGACTTCCTGCAGTCACAACAATCGACGGCTCCTAAAAGAAAACCGTCTACCCAGTTTCAATCACAAGACTTGCGTCGACTCGTGGTATGGTTTTCAGGAAATTTCCATACTGTGATCGCCTCCTCCAGACCCATTACATCAGGAAGTCACCTTGCTAAGAAATGGACCATGGTGAGATTAGAATATTAGTAATATTACTGATACGACCATGAAAGCTAATGACGTCTAAGATAAAGTAAACACCCACCTCCTAACGTCGGCATCATTCTTTGGCGAAGCGGTTGCTGTTTCTTTTTTCTACAAAACCAGTTTTGATAGGTTGCAACGTATATTTTTGTTTATATGGAAACCTTTATACACAATCGCAATCTGTCCTAAGCGTGTGTTTCTTTCGAATCTAAATCGTGTGTTTTGTATTAGCTGGTAAGCCTGGAGGGAAGCTAGGTGAGACGGCACTCCTGACAATTGAGGAAAACACAATGTTTATATAAACACCAGCTTTTGCGGCAAGATGCTCTCGAATAACAGGGAAGAGGTAAGGCTGCAAATAACAGTCGTTGATAATTTTTATCATATTTGTGCACAGCAGACATTTAACAAGTATCTCTTTCCCAAAAATATTTTGGCTATCGTTTTACGGGGGTTAAAAAAAGTCAGTAGCGATAACAAACTGTATTTGCGAGCAATTCAAAACTTGATTATCAGAACAATTCGTATCTTTCATATATATATATATATATATATATATATATATATATATATATATATATATATGGGTGTGTGTGTGTGTGTGTGTGTGTGTGTAAGGAGGAAAATAAGTATATATATATATATATATATATATATAAATCTAAAGTTATTTATAAATGGAAATTTGTCTCTGTGTGTGTGTCCGTTACCTATAGACTACGAAACGGCTGAACCGATTTTCTTGAAAATTGACACAGTTGTACTATAAGCGTCTGCGAGTGTTCTTAGCTAGGTTTTTTGTCGAGGTAACCCCGATAAATATCGAAAATCGATAATCGAAAAAATCTGGTTATAGAAGGAGTGGTCCGATTTTAATCAAATTTGATACACTCATAGACAAAGACATAAGAAACGATATTCAGTTTCAAGGTTGCAGTTCTTATAATAGTGCAGAAAAATTTATATCGATACCAGGAAATCAAAATTTGACTTATATCTGTTCATTTTTCTTTCAGTCTACGGTTTCGCTTTAACTGGAAACAACTATTGCTTTTTAGTCTTTCGTGCCAACGTCCAAAGAGTCTGATCTCCAGGACCATGGATTAGTTTTAAAGCTTTCATTACACCCGAGCAACGCCGGGCTATATTGCTAGTATATATATATATATATATATATATATATATATATATATATATAATTGTGTATTTGGAAAGCAGCCCTTCTTTTATACCAGTTTTATTAAACTTTTAAAAGCATTTAAGCCTTTTCTTTTTTCTTGTGTTCATATGATTTTTCTCCACAAAATATCGGATAATTTTTGCACACCGATATGTGCAAAAGTTTTCGGGACGTTTTCGGCTATTCTTTTACCAGTTATCAAATATATTTCATTCTAATTGAATAATTAGAGAATTTTTTTAATCGTTTCAAGGGGGTACTGCCACTGATGCGCAGGGGGCTACATAAAAGAAGAGTGAAAGTTTAAGCAGGAGGTTGGTTGGTTGGTTGGTTTGTTTGTTTTTATGGCAAATCCACCTCGGTGGGTCATTTATTACCAACTAAATTTTATTTATTTATTGCTGGTAATACCTTTTTCTTTCAACAATTTATTGTTGTTGTTTTTTTATATAAGTTTTGTATCCCTAAGTCTTACCCTTGTTATTTAACCCATAACTGAATGGAAGGGACGGATTAATACCTTTCCCAAGGGTACCAATGCTTAAGTAAATGCAGGTTGTTCAACTGGAATTCGAACTCGGTTCTCCGATTTCTCTCTCCGAGCCGATATCCACTGCACCACAACGTACATCCGTCCGTCACTAAACGCTAACAGCACCTTGTATTTCCATGCGGTCACCCATCTAAGTACTGACCAGGCGCAACGTTGCTTAACTTCGGTGATCGAGTGAGAACCGGTGTATTCAACGTAATATAGCCGTAAGCACGCACATCCGTCACTAAACATTTACAGCACCTGGTATTCCCAAGCGGTCACCAGGCGCACCGTTGCTTAATTTCGGTGATCGAGCGAGAACCGGTGTATTCACCGTGATATGGCCGTAAGCCTTAAGCAGGAGGAGAGCGAAGAGAAAGACGAACCATTTACAGGGGGTTTCGGAGAAAGAACAAAAGAAGTATGGGAATATCAATGCAAGGGTTGAGTGAGAAAGGAAAAGAACAATATGCACGAGGTGATGAAAAAAGAACTAGAGAAGGAGTGGAGTCAAGTGCACAAGAGATGGGAATTGTCGTTGCATTTAAATTCTTAAAGATTGTAGCCGTCAGGGAAGCAAGTATACGGAAGTGAGTTCCACAGGTGAGAAATGCGAGAAAGGAAACTAATAGAGTAGAAGTGGTGGCTGCATTTAGTTGATTTAACTGTAAAAGGGTGGGACCTTGTGACCAGTCTGGTTGCTCGAGTAAATTCTTATGTAGGGGCACCAGTGACCTAAGTTCGTCAGAGCAGAAGCCATGAAAATATTTATAGAAGAGACAGAGGGAAGCCACATCATGCCGGTGAGAAAGTGGCTGGAGTCGAGCTGCTAGGTCGGGACCAGTCACGTTACAGATTCTACTTTAGAGCCTGTCGAGAACCCTTAGATGAACGGCAGCGGCGCCTGACAAATATAACAACAGTATTCAATACACGGTCGGATGGTTGATTTGTATATATATATTTTTTTTTTTTATAAGCGTTTCACTCCGAGCAAGGCATGTCACTGCCACTACTGTGCAGGGGGCTACGTAGAGTGGAGAAAGGCTGATTAAATATAGGAAATGACAGAGGGTGGATGATAGGCGGGTAAGGACACCGAGAATGAGGGTTGGGTAGATGAGAGTGTTGTGAGAATAGTTGGAAGTTAGTGTGATAGGAGGTGTCTATTGACCCTACATTTAAACACCTGGAGATTGTAACTGTCGGGAAAGTAAACTTGTGGAAGGGAGTTCCACAGGCGGAAAGCGCGAGAAAAGAAGCTGTTGGAGTAGAATTTACGGTTACATCTTATTTGTTTAACTGTAAAAGGGTGGGACCTAGTTGCTAATCTAGTATCTCGTGTAAATTCGTGTTTAGGCGGCACCAGTGATCTAAGCTCATCGGAGCAGAAGCCATGAAAGTACTTGTAGAAGAGGCACAAGGTATATGCGCAATAATGGACTCAGGCGGGAAAAACTTCCTTGCTCGACAAAGTGACCCAACTTTTTTAGCAGTCGATTTAGCTATTGATTCAATGCAATGATTCCACCTGAGGTCAGAAGAGACCGAGTAGGCGCAGTGTACTGCTTTCAGCGAGTCTCGCTTGGTCCATGCTGATGGGGGAGGGGATAGGAGGGACTGCCTGTGGTGGTTGACAGATAGCGGCTTCGTTTTAGAAGCATTAAAATTTAATTATGAAGATGTTATGTTTATTTTTTCTTTTCCAAACATGGTCAGAACATTCTGACAGTGTTCATAGTTAACATTATTTAGTGTTGGCGAGTTCTCTTTTATTATCAATTCTTCCATTATTTTTATTCCATTTTTACATCTGGATGAAGCTGTTATAGTTTTATTTTCGAGGAGTAAGTTGTGGCGACGGATGTGCGTCTTATGAAAAGGATAGCGGCTTGAAATGAGAAATAGGTAGAGCCGAATTTGATTTCCGGAAGAATTCGTTGCATTCACTTACGCGCAAATATTTTTAGGAAAGTGTTGTGGAGGAATATCCTGTCTTACCCAGGAATGGGTATGGCCCGGGTTATAAAAGACCTGGACGGGAACAAACTACAGAGTGATCGAGAGTGTTCCTGACTATACGAGAGTCTTCGTCATTACACGGGAGTGATCTAGATTATATGTCATTATACGAGAGAAGCCGAGAGCCATCGGCCTTAGACGAGAGTTAGACGTCACTAGACGGAAACCTTCTTCTCAAGACGGACGCATACGTCCTATACAGAGACTTTGCCTTCTTAATTGTTATTCGTGTTAACTGTTCGTTGGTGTACTTGTATTTGGTTTATTGTATTGAGGTATAATAAATCTCTATTCATATAACCTCAGTGTTAAGAGTTATTTCTTGCACTATTCTTTCTCTGTTTATCCCCTCCCGGGATACAACAGAAAGGTAAAGAAAAGAATGTTAGATTGCTATGTGATGTCAGTTCTTCAATACGGTAGTGAATGCTGGACAATATCATCGAAGATGAAAGAAAAACTTGAAGCAGTGGAAATGTGGTTCTACAGAAGGATGCTGCGGATATCATGGACCGAGCATGTGAGCAATGATAAGGTTTTGGAAAGAATAGCAACGAAAAGAAAATTAATAGTGAGCATCAGGAAGAGACAATTGAAGTTCCTGGGACATGCAGTGAGGAAGTAGGACTTGAAGAACCTGATACTAACAGGTGAGATACAGGAAAAAAAGAGACAGGGAAAAGCAGCGGATAACATATTTGAAGGTCCTGAGCAGGTGGATGACGGAACGGGGTTTGGGTGGTGTAACAGGAGAAAACATACTAAGAGCCACCAGGGATAGGGAGACATGGAAAGCCATGATCACCTACGTCCTGAAAAGACAGGGCACATAGAAGAAGAAGTAGATTAATCCATCTCTACCCCTCTAACTATGGGTTAAATAACAAAACTTATTGGGTTCTTTTGAACAGGAGTATAGGTGTATCTCTTGTTTTCTGTTTAAAATTCATTTTCTGGTTTCGGTAAAGTTTTCTAATTATCTGTTACAGCCACTAGCCTCTTGCGTCTTAGTAGCTTCATCTCCTTGCTCGAGATTAACTATTTTTTTAATACATTTTTAACTTAACTAAAAATCATCGCAAATATTTGAAACAAAACTTTCGAAATCTTTATTGCATATCTGTGCGCCTGCTTGGATGCTCACCGAACACAGACTTCCTGGTCTACCGGGAAAGGAAGTTTAATTGAATTATTTCTGAGACGAACCCCCGGAAAAATTAATAAACGGACGCCAAAGAAAACTCTTCATTTCCTTAAAAATGATTTTTTTTCAACAAATACAATTCACAACTACAATCTAGATCGTTAACAAATTCGATATCTTTCACTGGTCAGTCAAGTGAGAAAAAGTGTCAAGGATACCAATAAAGGTAGCAACAAACACATTTTATTTTATTTATAATCTGAGAAAGTAACGTGATATTATAGATATTATGTTCTTGCAGGCAGTCGGAGACCATGCCTCAACATAATGTCTTATTCATTGTACATCTTAGCAGTATTTGTCTCTTCATACTA
This sequence comes from Ascarosepion bandense, assembly GCA_037127315.1. Lineage (NCBI taxonomy): Eukaryota > Metazoa > Mollusca > Cephalopoda > Sepiida > Sepiidae > Ascarosepion > Ascarosepion bandense. The sequence continues at coordinate 1,247,923 of JBBBDQ010002429.1, forward strand.
TCCTATCCACATACTTGTTTGGCTTACGGCCTATCGCGTTGAATACACCTGTTCTCACTCGATCACCAAAGTTAAGCAACGTTGAGCCTGGTCAGTACTTAGATGGGTGACTGCTTGGGAATACCAGGTGCTGTAAGCATTTAGTGACGGATGTGCGTTGTGGTGCAGTTGATATCGGTTCGGAAAGAGAAATCGGTGAGCCGAGTTCCAATACCCTGCATTCACTTAAGCACTGGTACCCTTGGGAAAGGTATTAATCCGTTCCTTCCCTCCAGTTATGGGTTAAATAACAAGGGTAGTACTTGGGGACTCTGCCCTTAAAAACAAATCCCAATGAATCTTGATACTCGAAAAGAAAAATGTATTACTAGACACAAGACTTATATAAAACAACAATAAATTGTTGAAAGAAAAAGGTATTACCAGCAATAAATAAATAAAGTTTAGATGGCAATAAATAAGCCGCTGAGGTTGATATGCCATAAAAACAAAACAACCAACATACTTGTTTTGTCAGCCGTGTTCACAGGATTGTTATATAGGTTGCTGATTACTTGCTTCTGTCCAACTTCTCTTCTTATGTCTTTCAAATATAAAAACTTCATCCATTCATCTCTCTTCTCTTCAATATAGTCTATTTATGTCTAAGCCTTCCTCTCCCTCTCTCTTGTCTCTTCAGTATGTTTTATGCCAAATACAAGTCGGGGACACAAGAATCAAGCAGGTACAAAAATGTAAATACCTGGGAAGTGTTATAACAGACGACAGAAAGTGCGACACAGAGATCCGAAGGCGAATTGGCATGGCGAATGAAGCATTGAGCTGAGTAAGGTATTAAGAAACAGGATGATTTCGCTAGAAACAAGGAAGAGAGTACTGGATTGCTATGTGATGTCCGTCCTTCAATATGGCAGTGAATGTTGGACAATATCATCAAAGATGAAGGAAAAACTTGAAGCAACTGAAATGTGGTTCTACAGAAGGATGCCGCGAAGATCATGGATCAAGCATGTGAGCAATGTTGGAAATGATGGAAACAAAAAGGAACTTAATAGTGAGCATCAGGAAGAGACAGCTAAAATTCCTGAGACATGCAATGAGGAAGGAAGGCTTGGAGAACCTGATACTAACAGGCCAGATAGAGGGGAAAAGAGACAGGGGAAAGCAACGGATAACATAGGACCTAATCAGGTGGATGTCGGAACGACGATTGCATGGTGTAACGGGAAAAGGCCTACTCAGAGCCACCAGGGATAGGGAAACGTGGAAAGCCATGATCGCCTACGTCCTGAAGGGACAGGGCACATAGAAGAAGAAGATATCTAAACATTCTTCCCTCTTTTCTTTTAAATATTGAAGTGAATGCAGACATAGGTATCTATGTCTGCATTCACTTTAATCTGTCTATACATATATATAAATGGAACTTTGTCTCTGTGTGTATGTGTGCGTGTGTGTCTGTGTGTGTGTCCGTTAACTATAGACTCCGAAACGGCTGAACCGATTTTCTTGAAAATTTACACAGTTGTACTATAAGCGTCTGCGAGTGTTCTTAACTAGGTGTTGTGTCGAGGTACCTCCAATAAATATCGAACATCGATAATTGAAAAAATCGGTTTATAGAAGGAGTGGTCCGATTTTAATCAAATTTGATACACTCATAGACAAAGACATAAATAACGATATGCAGGAGTTTCAGAGTTGCAGTTCTTACAATAGTGCAGAAAATCCATTATATATATATATATATATATATATAAAAGGCAAGATGTTTGCGTGTGTCTGCTTATCTGTCTGTATGTCTGTATTTTCTCAGCTAAAATAAAAAAATTTTTTCAACTAAAATAAAAATTTTAGTTTTTGCATCGGGTTTGGCTCTAAGTAGGTATAATTGTAGTTCTTAGTCTCAGCCATGATACCATTTACTCAGAGGACTTATTTAGCCTTCAAAATTCAGTTTGCGACGAAAAAAACTTATTTGATATCGATACCAGAAAATCAAAATTTGTCTTACGTCCATTCATTTTTCTTTCAGTCTTCGGTTTTTTGTTTTGTTTTGTTTTTTAATCATATTAATCATATCGCCCCCAGCAAGGCGGTAACGTCACTGGTGTGCAGGGGGCTACGTAAGAGTGAAAAGATTGGAAAAGAGAAAGCCGGAAACCACATCCTAAACGGGAAACAAGGGATGAGTCTCTACACCTGTTCAATAAGCGAGGGTGGAGTGTGAACCGGGCGATAGTTCAGTCTATCTACTACAATTGAAAAAAAATAAGGAAAAGTGAAAAGATTGGAAAAGAGAAAGCCGGAAACCACATCCTAGACAGGGAACAAGCGATGAGCCACTACACCTATTCAATAGACGTTTCGCTTTAACTGGAAACAATTACTGCTTTTTAGTCTTTCGTACCAACGTCCAAAGGGTCTGAGCTCCAGGACCATGGATTAGTTTTAAAGCTTTCATTACACCCGAGCAACGCCGGGCTATACTGCTAGTATATATATATATATATATATATATATATATATATATATATATAATTAGGTGCGATTGGTAAATTGTCGCAATTATTTTATTATTTCAAATATTCTTTAGATAGGACCATGGATTAGTTTTAAAGCTTTCAGTACACCCGAGTAACGCCGGGCTATACTTCTAGTATATATATATATATATTTTCGTCTACTTCTATCTGTTCCATTTGTCTTTGACGTGTCCTATCTAAGTCTATATTTTACTGTCTGTCTTCTCTTCTATATGGGTTGTGAATATATTATCCTTCTTTTCCACCACCCCTCTCTCTCTCTCTCTCTCTCTCTCTCTCTCTCTCTCTCTCTCTCTCTAATATAAATCTTCTTTAATCTGTTTCTATTTTCTTTAATATAGTTTATGTATACCTGTGCGTTGTGGTGCAGTGGATATCATCTCGGAATGAGAAATCAGAGAGCCGAGTTCGAATTCCAGTTGAATTTGTTGCATTCACATACGCGCAAATACCCTTGGGATGGTTATGAATCCGTTGCTTCTCCTTCAAGCTATGGGTTAAATTATATAACAGATTAGGTTCTATAATGTTGGTTGTCAACTTGTATATGGCAGCCTTCTGCGGGAAAATTTTCTTTATCCTGTGTACCTCTTCTATACGTTCTGTTGAATATATAAGCCTTCTTTTCTTTGTCCCTCTTCTCTTTAATATGTCCTTTGGGTAAGCTTTCTTTCCTCTCTCCTATCCCTTTCAACCAGCCCGGTTAGTATCTAAGCTTTCTTTCCTCTTGTCATTTCATCGCCAAGGAGTCGTGGTCCGGTTGGGGCCATAAATAAAGATACATAGACGGAATAGTGTTAAACAAATATAATCCAATGTCAGTAGTACAAACTTATACCAATGAGCGATTATTAACGTGACTGTTAGTTCGGCTGTCAGAGTTATCTGTAAGAATAAATTCCGCATACTCTCTCTTCTTGATCCCTACAAGGTAGAACTACTGCTTATATAATCTGGACGAGTTCATGTGTCATATGGGTAAGTCTATATAACACTAACTTATATGTTAAATATGAATGTCCAATATCTTGTTTACTCTCCTTTTTTCATATTTCAAACATTGTACCGTGAGAGTGAAGAGCTTGATTTCCAGCTGTTCTTTTAATCATTTCACTCAAGCAAGGCAACAATGTCACTAAGACTCACGGCTTTCCTGAATGTGAAAGACTACGAGAAAATGACACGTTATTAAGATATAATTATATTTTAATATATTTTAAGATATAATTATTTTATTATAAAACAATAAATGAACAGTAGTGAACACGTTAGAAGTTAACGATTGACATCGAAATTTATAGAATGTACCGTGACCACAAAGTAAGGGATCATTAAAAATATGGATTGCTAATTGGAATTGATCCCCAATTTAAGTACACATTAATTCTTGTCTGTTGAATCGCCTTAGAAAATGAATGAATCAATGAAATACTAATTAGCCACACAGGTATGTCTTTTAGATTGATTTACAGTTTCTGGAATATAAATGTATAGAAACTACCTTGGCTACAAAGTGAGAGTTCAGTTTATATATTGATTGTTATATAGAACTGATCCCCCACTTTATATCCATATAATTTCTTTTCTGTTGATAAGCCGTAGGAAAGGAACCAATGAAATACTGATTAGCTACACAGGCATGTCTTTTAGATTGATTTACAGTCTCTGGAATATAAATGTATAGAATCTACCGTGGTCACAAAGAGAGTTTTCACTTTATATATTGATTGTAATATCAAATTGATCCCCCACTTGATATCTATATATTTCTTATCTGTTAATAAGCCGTAGAAAATGAATCAATCTATGAATTACTAATTAGCCACACAGGCATGGCTTTTAGATTTATTTATATATTTTCTGGAATATAAATGTATAGAAACTACCTTGGCTACAAAGTGAGGGATCAGTTTATGTATGGATTGTAATATAAAATTGATCCCCCACTTTATATTTACGTATTACTTGACTGTTAATAGGCCGTAGAAAATGAAGATCAAATTTGACTGGAAAGCTGAAGCCGGAATAGATTTACGCGAGTGGAAATGCGTGAGGAAAGAAACTACTAGCATAAATCTTACACTTAAAACTAGCTAATTCAGCTGTCAAATAATGTGACCTAGCCGCCACTCATGTACTGCCTTTAAATTTATGAAGTCTTGCTACCATAGAGGAAAATTCATCAGAACAGTTTCTATGAAATTTATTTATAGAAAATATACAAGGAAATATTGTGCTTTGTGAAGCAGTTCATACTGGCTCGGAACGCGAAATCGGAGAGCCGAGTTCGAATTCCAAACACACTTGGAAAATATATTAATTCTTCGCTTCTCCCTCCTTCTCTTCGCTTATGGGTTAAATAGCAGGACATATTGGGTTCTATAGCTTTGCTTGGAGACCAGTATATCGCAGAAAGTAATGCCTAGTCAGCCATGTGTCTTTCGAGACATGATCGCCCAAGCGTGTATCACGTATGGTACTCAACTAACTGATAAGGAAGAGATATTATGGTAGTAAGACTACAACTGAAGCCGAGATGCCACCTTAGTACCCTTAACATTGCAGGCAATTTTTTGGGATTTTATCAAGATTATATATAGATAGCATTATAAATATGTTTCGATATAATTAATTTTTTAGTCATTTCCCCTTACTGGGGATGAAATGATTAAAAATTAAATAATGATTAAAAATTAAATAACTCACGAAAGACTGAAAAACAAATCAAAACAAACACAAATGTTTTCACAGTTCAAACGACGTCAAATGAAGAAAAGATGATTATTTGCAAGAAATCAAAAAATTGTTTGTTTATAAAGCTTGATTTGGCTTCATTCGTGGTCGAGCGGTCTAAAACGCATCAGAACAATTAACGGCTTCTCTTTTGTTGTGGGGCTTTGAAAATTCTAATCCTGCAGAATGACACACTTTCTTAACAAAATCTCTCATAATATTAAGGCACTGAGAGCTATATATGTAAATATACTGTTTAATTAAAAACAGAATATCTACACAAATACGAAGATCGATTAAAAATAATGTTCAAACAAATGAATTATATATATATATTAGAAAAGGGAATAGGGTTGTTCCAACGAGAGAAATTGGTATAGAATAAAAAGTGTGAGAGGCCGTGAACGTTTAGTTTAAAGTGTATATTTATTGTAGTATAAAGATATTATACACATTATGATATTTTAAGCGTCCATAATGGTATTTGTGACGCTACACGTGTTTCGAGTCTAAGACTGACTCTCTTCGGGCGAATAAATTTGCGGCTTTACATACTGAGTTCCTTTTGTTTCGGAGGGCCAAGTTCTTGTTTATATATAGATAAGTGGAAAATTAAAATAAAAATAAAAATAAAGAATAAAGAAATAAATCAAATCAGTGAAGTAAAAAAATATGTATAATATCTTTATGCAACAATAAATATACACTTTAAACTAAACGTTCACGGCCTCTCACACTTTTTATTATATATATATATATATATATATATATTGTGTGTGTGTATTTTGGCAGCATTTTTTCATTAATGCAGGTTTCATTGAATAGTATAGACAAGTTTTGTCTATTAATTTTGTGTAGGATCCGTTCATACCGTCTGATATCTTTCGCTATTTCAATTTGCCTTTTCACAAGGCTCCATTTATATTTCAAGGTGGTGATGGTGTGTTGGGCTGCTGGATCATGTAATTTAAATTGTGTGTATTTTGGCAGCATTTTTTCATTTTATTTTGAAATAGCGAAAGATATCAGACGGTATGAACGGATCCTACACAAAATTAATAGACAAAACTTGTCTATACTATTCAATGAAACCTGCATTAATGAAAAAATGCTGCCAAAATACACACAATTTAAATTACATGATCCAGCAGCCCAACACACCATCACCACCTTGAAATATAAATGGAGCCTTGTGAAAAGGCAAATTGAAATAGCGAAAGATATCAGATGGTATGAACGGATCCTACACAAAATTAATAGACAAAACTTGTCTATACTATTCAATGAAACCTGCATTAATATATATATATATAGATGCCAAGTCCGTGAACAGCGAGGAAAATCCAACAAGATCTACTTAATATAAAATATTAAGTGTTGTATTTGTATAGAGAGCTCAATAGATGTCATTCAGAGCAATATGATATTTATAAATGATTATAAAGAAAAATTCAACACGTCATTTAGATTGGTTATAAATTATAATTCATTTCTATGAGCTAAATTAGCTCATTTCATTAGACCTCACTATACGGACATGTCTGCAAAGAAATATACATATGTATGTGTGTATGGGTGTAAGTATGCAAATATATGCGTATTTTGAGAGCATGTGCGATAATCGTTACTATACTTGAATAAATGTTACTACTATTTAGACGTGTGTAAATCCCGTCTTCATAAAAAAGTATATATATATATATATATATATATATATATATATATATATATATATATATATATATTAATTCAGATACTTTAATCCAAGCGGAAAAGGCAGGAAGGTAAATTCCAAAAACCCGATCATAATTAATATTAAAAATTTTATTTTAATATTAAAAAATGATACAGGAAGAGAGCTCCATGTAATAAAATATTACAGAGCAAATATAAATTAAAAAAGGATTAATTCAATGATGTTGGATGATCATTTCGATATGAAAATCCCCACGGGGGATAACACATCACCTCAGCAACAGAAAAATCCTTTCAGAAACTGGAGAAAAATCAGTCTAATTTTCCTTTTTAATAGATTTACAAAGAAATTAAAAAAGAAAAAGAAAAAGAAAAAGATAAAACAAAATCAAATCAAATAAACAAGAAAAGAAAAAATTGACATCGTCTGGGTTCACAAAAAAAGGAAAGAGGATTGTAACTTAAAATTAACGGACGGCCGTGTTGAATTGATGTAAGGTTAACCAACACGGAAAAAAGGTGGGAGATAAGAGAGATAAAGGAAGGAAGGGAGGGAAAAAGAAAAGAAAGAAAAAATTTTTATACTTACATATATCCACAAACACATGCTCACATACAAATATTGCGAACGCAATATTTGTATGTGAGCATGGTTGGATATGTGTTTGTGGATATATGTAAGTATAAACACAGACGCATTTGTATGTACATATATAGATGTATGGACATGTGTGTATGTGGATATAAATAAGTATACGTGATTATGTTAATATGTAGGGTTACACGTATATACGTATCCATGAGCTTGTGAGTGGGCATGCAATGAATTTATGGTCACTATCCAAGAATGATGACCTCTTCTCGACCGGTCGAGAAATCCCCAATTGAGATAACGCTAAGGTGTCTGTTTTAAATCTTTTTACATGTTTTCCATTTCATTTTAAAGAACTGTTTATTCCGTGAAAATATTATACCGAATAGAGCTAATATACTATGGTCTGATGAAATGATCTAATTTAGCCCATAGAAATAAATTATAATTCATAACCAATCTAAAATGATGTGTTGAGTTTTCCTTTATATATATATATATATATATATATATATATATATATATATATATATATTATGCTCTCATTACGATTGAGCTCTCTGGAGAAGAAAATTTTAAAAACAGTTTCCACTTCTGCTATATGCGTGACTCTTCAGAAATGAATTGAGTTCTTTTGGTGACTGGCATGTGTATACACTGCTTATATACAACACGTTAAAATTTCCCTTCTCTGATTCCATGCGACGATGGCTTAGAGAGTAGCGACTCCGACTGACACCAAATCGGTCAAGTTTCAATTCCGGCCAGAAGCAAGTGGATGCGTCTAGCCACACTGATGAGCTGTGATACAGCGAAACAGACTTGTATGTGGATGACTAATATATATATATATATATATATATATATGTTGAAAGAAAGTTATGGAACACGTAGGTTTTAAACCCACTGTTCATGCATTTACTTTTATAAGGAGTGCTCGATACAACGTAGAGCTTTATATTGTAATGTTTGTTACAATGGTTTATAAAGGCATAGGATCACTACACAAAAATTTTCGCGTATCGGGGCTACGTTTGTCCCTCATTTGCTGATAAGTTTAAATGAAAAATAAATGGTGAAAAAGATTTACTTTTGGTCATATGACATGTAAGTGAATGTGGTGGGAGTGTAGTGCGATTTAGCCGTCAGTTTGTAGTCATAGTGATACAGCCTTGGGTTAGGAGAGGGGTGCGGAGTAGCTTAGTTTTGGACAGGTCGCTTTTTGGTTTTGTCTGGGTAATTCTTATATTGGGATGTAAGGTTTCTTAAGAAAGGGTAGACACTTTTTATTTTACTATCTAAAAGTAGATGGAATAAAGTTGCTATTAATGTTGTGTGAGTTTATTTTCTTTTATTTATACGATATTAGCTTTTTTTTTTTTTTTTTTTGAGGATTAAACATGGGTATTAATTACCTTTTTGGAGGGAATTATTTTATGTGAATGAGGTATTTTTTGGTTAATTAAATTTTAACGAAAAGTATTTTCGATGTTAACATAACACTGCTAATTCGTCTCTACGGTTTAATAGTTTGCCATTGTTGGGGTACTTTAGAATGTATAGTTTTTCACTTAAGCATAAAGGGCAGATGTCATTAAGGGAGTTGCAGGTTCTAGTTTTTTCCAGGATTTTCCATTTTAATTTGGGTTTCTGTTTTGTGTCTTAATTTCCAAAAATATGCATAAAGGGATGTTTGGTTTTCGCTATAAGGTGTGTACCAAATGATTTTTCTATTTCTATTTTTCCTGTTATGGTTATAGTTTGTTATATACTGAATGTCTTGGTTTTTGTAGCCACTTTTTTTAGGGACTTATTTAACGACTTATGTTTGTTAATTCTATATTCTATGGAGGAGGGTATATGCTTGATTATACTTGGGGGGTGATTTGATTTTGGGTGGATGTATAATGGATACATTATACGGATCTACAAAGAACACCTTTAAGCAGCGCTGGTACATGCACTTAACTTCATTCAAAAACAACTTCTGCATATTTATTTAAATTCTGAATTTAAAAAGGTTCGTTTTACATTCTGTTTAAAATATCTCCAGAATTTTATGAATTGTGGAAACTAATATTATTTCTTCTGAATAACAAGGAATGATGGTTAAAGTGGGAATTTTCGTGACGTAAGGCTTTGAAGTTCCCAGTTTCTGTGATATGAAGAACTCAATTTGAAGCCTAAACTGGAATTTCAATCCTAATCGGGCTTTTGGCCCAAATCGGACTTTTGGCCCAAAACAGTCTTTTGGCTCGAATCGGTCTTTTGGACCGAGTCGATCTTTTAGACTGAATTGGATTTATAGCGTCAATCAGGGTGAAAGTGAAGGTTTGAATTGCTATGGAGGGAATCGACGAATTCAAATATATTTCTTCAAAATTATCACTGCCCAGCGGATATAGACCTTGGTTAGTTCCTGTGAGTTGACCCAAAGTGTTGCGAGTTCAATACCAGGCTACAGCAGTGGTGAACAAGTAATTTACAGGATTAGAGGGAGATAACTCATGACTACCAGAAGAGGCTCTAAGCAAAGGAGTGGGGTTCATATACCCCAGTGATTATAATAAGGGTTCGGTTCGAAATTCGTAGCACCTGAAGAAAGCCGGAGCGTACAACTGCCGAAACGTCCTACAAAAAGTAACAAAGATGAGGACAATAATCTGAATAATGTAAATACTTCAAATACTACCTCATCTCAAAAATATAAACATATACTAAAGCAGTTATTACTTAAGATGCAATGGGTGTGTGGTGGATGTTATGGCTAAGATGTGTCACTGCTCCAATTGACTGCCCACATTTTCCCCCACCCCAGTCACACAATGTTTAGTGACATCTATTCTTTAGAATCTACAAATATTTTCTTCAAAAGACGTTACATTATGGAACAGGTCGGTGCTTCTCTCACCCCTACAATAATAATCTCTTGATTTGAAGAGACAATTTTATCTATTTTTCTTATCCTTCGACGTACAGCCTTATCATGTCGAAACACCGGTTCTCGTACGATCGCCGAGTTTAACCAACATGAAATAGGAGAGCCTAGTTTCAATGTCAGTCTGGTTACACGCAAATATATTTCCGAAAAGTATGTGGAGACACAATAACTTCAAGAACTACCAGAGAAAATTAGGAAAAAATCTCTTCTTTACAGGGAGATGAAGTGATTTATTTACATATGAATTCACAAAGACTATAAATTGCTTCGGCTATTACTCATGAGGCAGTTTAGTGCATTTTTTTATAATCATATCGCCCTAAGCAAGGCATTTTACTGCCACTGTTTTGCAGGGGGTTACATAGGAGGAAAGTTATGAGAAAGAGTGACAGGTTATAGGGGGTGTCAGGAAGTGGGTAAGAAAAAGATGAATGTGGCCACAAAGTGGGGGATCCGTTTATATATTGGTTGTAATGTAGAATTGATCCCCCATTTTATATCCATATTATAATAATATAAAAAATTTTTTTATAATTATATCGCCCTAAGCAAGGCATTTTACTGCCACTGTTTTTACATAGGAAGAAAGTTATGAGAAAGAGTGACAGGTTATAGGGGGTGTCAGGAAGTGGGTAAGAGAAAGATGAATGTGGCCACAAAGTGAGGGATCCGTTTATATATTGGTTGTAATGTAGAATTGATCCCCCATTTTATATCCACATTATAATAATATAGAATTTTTTTTATAATCATATCGCCCTAAGCAAGGCATTTTACTGCCACTGTTTTTACATAGGAAGAAAGTTATGAGAAAGAGTGACAGGTTATAGGGGGTGTCAGGAAGTGGGTAAGAGAAAGATGAATGTGGCCACAAAGTGAGGGATCCGTTTATATATTGGTTGTAATGTAGAATTGATCCCCCACTTTATATCCATATTATAATAATATAAAATTTTTTTTTATAATTATATCGCCCTAAGCAAGGCATTTTACTGCCACTGTTTTGCAGGGGGTTACATAGAAGGAAAGTTATGAGAAAAGATTATAGGTTATAGGGGGTTTCAAGTAGTGGGTAAGCGAAGGATGGGAACACTGATGAGAGTGGAGTGGACGGAGAAAGGAGCATGAGAGAGAGGATGCAGGTTAGTGAGATAGGAGATGACTATTTACATTTAAATTCTGAGAGATTGTCGCTGTTGGGGAAGCAACATAAGGGAAATTTGACCTCACAACTCTTTGGATCAAGTCACAGGAACTAACCAACGTCTGTATTCACTGGTCCATGTGTCCTTAAGGATATGACATACTAATTTTTAGTCTTTGTCTATATTTCTGTGATGAGGTAGTATTTACAGTATTTACATTATTCGGACAATTGTCCTCTTTGTTGCCATTTGTACGACGTTTTGGAACGGTTGAACATAAGGGAATTTCACAAGCGGGAAGTGCGAGAAAAGAAGTTCCTGGAGTAGAAGTTGCTTTTACATTTTACATACCTCCTGTGAGTAAATAACACTGCACAACAATAGCGTCACCGAGATCTAACGAAGCAAACAATTATTGTCAAATGTAAATGCGCGCAGAAATGGCTTAGAAAACAAGAAGGTAAAAAGGGTAAAGGATTCAATATCGATCTGAGAAGAAAATCAAATAACGGACCTCTTTTTGCCAATTGTGAAGCCATTATAAAATTAGCAACAATTGCACACCCAAGACAGGTCGAGGAAATGACATTTGATGATATAATTCAACCTAATATAGAGAAAAGCATAACACCGAAGAATGAACTAGTGAATACAGAGTTGTGCTTGTGAATATTTCTCAGAAAGTAAGTCAAGTTAAAATAAACTAGACAGGGAAATCGAGAGGAATATAGATTTTTTTCATTTCCACAAATAGTTGCCTAGTTTGGTATACTTCCTAAAGTTTCCTCATCATCTACGTATCTTATATTGTTTAGATCAGCGATTCCCAAACTGGGGGGAAATTTCTCCTGGGGTGAAATTTGAAGCTACCAGGGGGAAAATAATTACACTACCTACTAAATAAAAAAATCTCAGATGGATTCTCTCATGTCTGAGAGAGAGAGAGAGAGAGAGAGAGAGAGAGAGAGAGAGAGAGAGAGAGAGACTGTTGCAAACAAAAGTCCTTTTATTTGTTACTAACCAAAACTAACCCTGATATTGATACACTGGTGCACAAGAAACAGCATCACCCTTCTCCCTAATTTAATTCTGAAGTAGAAGAGCAAACAAAAGTCCTTTTATTTGTTACTAACCGCTCTTTATGGCTATGCTTAGTTCTGACTAACTGCTCTCTATCCACTTTACTCTGTAACTATAAGTTTATCAGTATATTTGTACGTTTGAAAAATAAATTAGTAAATAGTCTCAGTGTGTTTTCACTGCTCTTTCTCTCATACACATAAAGGGGAAAATCCTGATGATTGAACTGGGTGTAGGGGGAAATGATAGAAAAAAGTTTGAGAACTACTGGTTTAGATTATGACCGCCAATCATCAATCCTGGACAAGTCTTGAATGGAATCAAAAGAAAAAGAAAGTTTATTATAGAAGAAAACGTTACACTACATGACTTTTAATATTTATCAAATTAATCTAGTGTTTAATGCAGACTGAATGGCCTCTAAACATATGAAATCACAAAGACGATAAATAAATAGGGCTATTACCACTGAGGCAGTTGGGGGTGTACTATTTCCCGCGAGTACGTAACCCTTCACAACAGTATGAGTGCATCACTTCTACCCTTCAGCTACAAGTTAAATAGTAGAACTTGTATCTTAAATGAAAACCCTTATATAAATTATTTATAAATAGAACTTTCTGTGTGTCTGTGTGTGTGTCCGTTAACTATAGACTCCGAAACGGCTGAACCGATTTTCTTGAAAATTGACACCGTTGTACTATAAGCGTCTGCGAGTGCTCTTAGCTAGGTTTTGTGTTGAGGTACCCCCGATAAATATCGAAAATCGATAATCGAAAAAATCGGGTTATAGAAGGAGTGGTCCGATTTTAATCAAATTTGATACACTCATAGACAAAGACATAAAAAACGATATTCAGAAGTTTCAAGGTTGCACTTCTTACAATAGAGCAGAAAATCGATAATATCTATATATAAAAGGCGAGATGTTTGTGTGTGTGTCTGTTTATATGTCTGTATGTCTGTATTTTTTCAGCCCTTTTATTTTAGTTTTTACTTCGGGTTTGGCTCTAAGTAGGTATAATTGTAGTTCTTAGACTCAGCCATGATACCATTTACTCAGAAGACTTATTTAGTCTTCAAAATTCAGTTTACGACGAAAAAACTTTTTTGATATCGATAACAGGAAATCAAAGTTTGACTTACATCCATTCATTTTTCTTTCAGTCTACGGTTTCGTTTTAACTGGAAACAACTAATGCTTTTTAGTCTTTCGTGCCAACATCCAAAGTGTCTGAGCTCCAGGACCATGGATTAGTTTTAAAGCTTTCATTACACCCGAGCAACGCCAGGTATACTTCTAGTTATCTAAAAAAAAGACAATCTAAAAATATTTTTTGACTTTAAATAACCTACAAAAGGGCTGATAAATAAACACATCAATAATATGTACAAATTGTAGAGTTGCTTACGTTTTACACTAGGAACCGAAATTTCAAGCAGCCGATGAATGTCGGAGCGTACAACGGCCGAAACGTCGTAAAAATGGCAAAAAAGATGAGGACAATAATCTGAATAATGTAAATAGAGTCAAAACTGCCTCATCTCAGAAATATAGACAAATGCTTACGTTTTGTTTCTGTAAAACTTGACAGGGATCACAATCGTCTAGGTGGACTAATGAAAGAAGATATTCACTTTAAAGTTTCTTATCTACTGACAGAACGTTACAAGCCTCTCGTTGATAAATGTTCGCATGACTACTTATTTTTAGGCTTTCTCTATATTTCTGAGATGAAGTACTATTTACAGTATTTACATTATTCGGTCAATTGTCCTTATCTTTGTTGCCATTTGTACGACGTTTCGGTCGTTTTACGCTCCGGCCTTCTTTAGGTGCTAGGAATTTCGAACCGAGCTCCTTATTTAAATTACTAGGGTATATCATTCTTACTGCTTACCTAGAGCCCCTTCTAGTAGTAATGCGTTATCTCCCTCTAACCCTGTAAGTTACTTGTTCACCACTGCTGTCGCCTGGTATTGAACTCACAACTCTTTGGACCAAGTCACAGGAACTAACCAACGTCTGTATTCACTGGTCCATGTGTCTTTAAGGATCTGACATACTAATTTTTAGTCTTCGTCTATATTTCTGAGATGAGGTAGTATTTACAGTATTCACATTATTCGGACTATTGTCCTCATCTTTGTTGCCATTTGTACAACGTTTAATAATAGATCATTTTATTTGTCTATATTTCTGAGATGAGGTAGTATTTACAGTATTTACATTATTCGGACAATTGTCCTCATCTTTGTTGCCATTTGTACGACGTTCAATAATAGATCATTCTATTTGTCTATATTTCTGAGATGAGGTAGTATTTACAGTATTTACATTATTCGGACAATTGTCCGCATCTTTGTTGCCATTTGTACGACGTTCAATAATAGATCATTCTATTTGTCTATATTTCTGAGAT
Source organism: Ascarosepion bandense (assembly GCA_037127315.1). Classification (NCBI taxonomy): domain Eukaryota; kingdom Metazoa; phylum Mollusca; class Cephalopoda; order Sepiida; family Sepiidae; genus Ascarosepion; species Ascarosepion bandense. The sequence continues at coordinate 1,263,078 of JBBBDQ010002429.1, forward strand.
GAGGTAGTATTTACAGTATTTACATTATTCGGACAATTGTCCTCATCTTTGTTGCCATTTGTACAACGTTTAATAATAGATCATTTTATTTGTCTATATTTCTGAGATGAGGTAGTATTTACAGTATTTACATTATTCGGACAATTGTCCTCATCTTTGTTGCCATTTGTACGACGTTCAATAATAGATCATTCTATTTGTCTATATTTCTGAGATGAGGTAGTATTTACAGTATTTACATTATTCGGACAATTGTCCTCTTTGTTGCCATTTGTACGACGTTTTGGAACGGTTAAAACGTTGTACAAATGGCAACAAAGATAAGGACAATAGTTCGAATAATATAAATACTGTTCTAATTTTTAGTTCCACCAGTTCAGACCTTTACGGCGAGGACACGCTACCTAGTCAAATCACCTTCATTTAACTCGTATTGCAAATATAAGGAGAAAATTCCACATAAACAGTTTTTTTTTCTTCCGAAGAACTCTTTTTGTGCGGAACAATCTCCCTCGTGAATTCTTCTTGGAAAACTAGACAACGTGTTTAAATCAGGGTTGATTTTTATCTGTCTTCTTTTTGCTCAATCTTCACTTCTTATCACATTCTCTTTTATTTTGTCATATATTTCATCGTAATCCTTTTAAAGTTAGCCTTCTACTTTGAGAGGCTTTCGAGCCTTATGTTAGCTGAAGTTTATTTCAAAACATTCTGTATGTCAAAAGCAAGATTTGCTCGAATAAATATATACCTTGTCTTCCTTCGTATCATTTCTTTCTTCTTTTCTTCCTTTGTTCCTTCTTTGTTTTTCTCTTTCCTTCCATCATTCCTTCCTCGTCCTAATCTCCCCTCCCTTGTCTCTTCTTCCTTCCTCACTTTATCCCGACTTTTCTTACCTACTTTTCCTTCCTTCCTTCCTTCCTTCATTCATTCATTCATTCTATCCTTCCTTCCTTGCTTCCTTGCTTCCTTCCTTCATTCATTCATTCATTCATTCTATCCTTCCTTCCTTTCTTCATTCATTCATTCCTTCCTTCCTTCCCTTTTTCTTTCCCTCGTTCATTTATTCTTTCCCTCTTTCCATCGTTCTTTCGTTCCTTTCTTTCTTTCACCCTCCTTCGTTCTTTCTTCTAATCTCCCCTCCCCAGACCTATTCTTCCTTCCATCCATACTCCCTCCCTTTTTTCCTTTTTCTTCTTCCCTTCCATCTTTCCTTTCTTGAGCTAATCTTACTTCCTTTGTCTCTTCTTCTTTCCCCCACTTTCTTTCTCCCCTTCATCCCACTTCTTTTCTTCCCTTTTCCTTCCTTTCCCACTTCCTTCACTTTATCCCTCCTCTTTCTTTTCTTTTCTTTTCCATACTTTTTCGTTCCTTCCCTTTTTTCATTCCAGTCTTCTTCATTCGTCCTAATCTATTTTCCCTCGTTTTATATTCCTTCCCGACTTCCTTTCTTCGCTTCATCCTTCTTCTTGCATTCTTTCTTTCTTTCGTTATTTCCTTCCCTCGCTCCCTTTCTTCTTCCTTTCTTTCCTTCCTTCCTTCCTCCTTGTTCTTTCCTCACTTTTATTCTTTCCTTCATCCATCCTTTTTTTCTTTCCTCCTTCTTTTTCCCTTTTCCTTCCTTCCTTCCTTCCTTCCTTCCTTCCTTCCTTCCTTCCTTTCGCTAATTTTTCTGCTCTTATCTTTTCATCTCTCTCTACTTTCATTCTCCCCTTCGTCCTCTTCAATCTTTCCCTTTTTCTTTCTGTCCTCACTTCCTTTCTTCCCTTCATCCCTCTTCTTTCTTTCTTTCTTTCCTTCCCTCCCTCCCTATTTTCGTCCTTTCTTTCCTTCTTTCTCCTTGTTCTTTCCTCACTTTTATTCTTTCCTTCATCCATTCTGTTTTCTTTTCCCCTTTCTTTCCTTTTTCCTTTTCCTTCCTTCCTTCCTTCCTTCCTTCCTTCCTTCCGCTAATCTTCCTGCTCTTATCTTTTCTTCTCTCTCTACTTTCATTCTCCCCTTCGTCCTCTTCATTCCTTTCCTTTTTCTTTCTGTCCTCACTTCCTTTCTTCCCTTCATCCCTCTTCTTTCTTTCTTTCTTTCTTTCTTTCCCTCCCTCACTTTTTTCTCCCTTTCTTTCCTCCTTGTTCTTTCCTCACTTTTATTCCTTCCTTCATCCATTCTTTTCCCCCCTTCTTTTTTCCCTTTTCCTTCCTTCCTTCCTTCCTTCCTTTCCGCTAATCTTCCTGCTCTTATCTTTTCTTCTCTCTCTACTTTCATTCTCCCCTTCGTCCTCTTCATTCCTTTCCTTTTTCTTTCTGTCCTCACTTCCTTTCTTCCCTTCATCCCTCTTCTTTCTTTCTTTCTTTCTTTCTTTCCCTCCCTCACTTTTTTCTCCCTTTCTTTCCTCCTTGTTCTTTCCTCACTTTTATTCCTTCCTTCATCCATTCTTCTTTTCCCCCCCCCCTTCCCTTTTTTCCCTTTTCCTTCCTTCCTTCCTTCCTTCCTTCCTTCCTTCCTTCCTTCCTTCCTTTCGCTAATCTTCCTGCTCTTATCTTTTCTTCTCTCTCTACTTTCATTCTCCCCTTCGTCCTCTTCATTCCTTCCCTTTTTCTTTCTTTCCTCACTTCCTTTCTTCCTTTCCTCTTTCCTTCAATCCTTCCTTCCTCTTCCAAATCTTTCTTTCCTTTTTTCTACTTTCTTCCTTATTTCATCCCGTCTTTTCTTTCCTTACTTCCTTCAATTTTCCTTCCTTCCTTCCTTCATTCATTCCTTCCTATCTTCCTAATCTTTCTTACTTCACCTCTTCTTCCTTCCCCACTTTCTTGCCTTCTTTTCTCTTTCCTTCCTTTTTGAATTTCTTCTTTCCTTTCTTCTCTTCACCATCCTCCTTTTATTCTTTCTCTCTTTTCTTATTTATTTTCCTTTTTCATTCCTTCTTGACGCCATCCTTATTTTCTTTAACACTTCTTCAACAAAATAGAATTTTTTAAGGAAACAATCCAGTTTAACGTCCTATAAAGTTTTTGACTGCCAAGTCTGAGGCCATAAAGATTCGGTAAAAAAAACTTGACAAAAAATTGGAATCGATATAAATCCATCCTTGTGAAAATGCTTGTACGTGTTGGCGAAGAAATCGTCTGGTACTAATTCCAATCGAGAAACCTTCATCATTTCTCCTGTTGGTAATTCAATTATTTTAGTTAAGAAAATAGTAATTTTTTTAGAATTTGTGTATATTATTTGCTGGAATTGAATTTGTAAGGTTTCCATTCGTTCTTGTAGAAAATCTGTATTTGGATCTTTGGTGTTAATTTTTGTCTCGGACTTGGAAGTTATGTCTTTGATTGTTTGGACGCAACTAAAATCAGTTGTGTGGGCGAAAAAAGAAAGAGGGAAAGAAAACGAATGAGAAAAAAGAAAGAGAAAGAAAATGACAATAGGAGAGAGAAAGGATAGAAGAAAGAAACAAAAAGACATGGAAAAAGTTAACAAGAAAGAAAAGAAAGAAGCAAGCAAAACCAAAAAAGAAAGAAAGAAAAAAGAAACAAACAAAAAAAAATAAAAATAAAAAAGAAGGATGGAAAAGGACAATTAATAGTCGAAGGAAGATCGACTGGAAAGAAAGAAAGAAAGAAAGAAAAAAGATCGTGACAATGACTCGCTGAAGAAAGCACGACAGAAAGAAAATAAATAATGAAAGAATGAAAAAATGACCCAATCAAAAAAACAAAAGAAAGAAAAAAGCAAGCAAAGAAAATAAAAGAAAGAAAGAAAGAAAGAAAGAAAGAAAGAAAATGAAGATGACTAGCTCATGGGAGAATGACAGAAAATAAAGAAAAAACAAAGAATAACAGAAAGAAAGAAAGTGACCGGAACCTCTGAAGCTCGACTAACTTGAAAGAAAGAAAGAAAGAAAGAAAGAAAGAAAGAAAGAAAGAAAGAAAGAAAGAAGCATGCAAACAAATATAAAATATATAAAACAAGGAAAGAGAGAAAAAAATTACCATGACCAGATGACGAAAGAGAGACTTAAAAGAAAGAAAAAGAAAGAAGAAAACCATGAAGTAGAAATCGATTTAACAATCTCTAGAATAATAAATCAATATTATGACCGAATTACAAATTTTACGACTTCATAAATGTGGTATCTGACCTCCTATATGGCAGCGAATGTTGGACAATCTCCTCAAAAATAAAGAAGAGAAACATGGTTCCACAGAAGAGAAATGTATTTCTACAGAAGGATGATGGGGATGCCATAGACTGAATATATGAGCAAAGACGACGTTTTGAAGAAGATGCAAACAAAAAGGAAACGTATACTTAGCATCAAGGAAAATACAGCTGGTGCATATGGGACACGTAATAAGGAAAGAGGGCTTAAAGAATCTGATACTCACAGGGCGGATAGAGAGAAAAAAGACACGGGAAAGCAATGTAAGATATACTTGATGGGCTTGAGCAGGTGAGTGGTGGAGCGGTGACATATACCAAGAGGAAAATAGTTTATAGCGACAAGGGAGAGGGTAAGTGGAGGTCCATGATCGCCTACGTCCTGAAGGGTCACGTCACAAAAAAAAGAAGTGCCGTTTAAATCACTCAATAAAATTCACCTCAGAAGTTGAAAAAATTAAGTAAATGTTCCAAGGAAAATAATACAATAGAATGAGATAAGTTTAATTTTTATTCGAAACTCATTCCTTCCTTCATTCTTTCCTTCATTGATTCTTTCTTTCGCTCGTTCCTTCACTCATTCTTTCTTTTACTCATTTCTTCCTTTATTTCTTCCTTCATTCTATCTTTCACTCATGCTTTTTCACTACTTGCTCCTTCATTCCTTCCTTTAATCATTCTTTCTTTAATTCATTCCTTCACTCATTTTTTCTTTCACTCATTCTCCTACTTATTACTTCTTTCACTCATTCTTTCTTTCACTTATTTCTTCCTTCGCTCATTCTTTCTTTCACTCATTCTTTCGCTTATTCGTTCTTTCACTCATTCTTTCTTTCATTGCTTCCTTCACTGATTCTTTCTTTCATTGCTTCCTTCACTCATTCTTTCTTTCCCTCGTTCTTTCCTTCATTGCTTCCTTCCTTCATTCTTTCTTTCACATGTTCCTTTCTTCATTGCTTCCTTTACTCATTCCTTCAATCATTCTTTCTTTCACTTATTTCCTCCGTCATCCCTTGCTTCACTCATTTTTTAAATCATTCCTTCACTCATTCTTTCTTTCACATTTCTTCCTTCATTCCTTCCTTCACGCATTCTTTCTTTTACTCATTCCTCTACTCCTTATTTTTCTTTATTCTTTGCTCCTTATTTCCTTATTTTCTTGCATTCTTTCTTCTCTTTTCTTTTTTCTGGTTCATTTATTCTTTCCTTCCTTCTTTCCTTCATTATTTCACCCTCCTCGTTTATTTCTTCTAATTTTCCTTCCCACCCCCATTCTTCCTTCTGTCCCTACTCCCTTCCTTTCTTTCTTTTTCCTTCCTTTCTTTTTTTTCATTCGATCCTTCCCTGTTTTTTTTCTTTCGTCTTTTTAATCATCCTTCCCTTTTCACCTCTTTCTTTCCCCACTTCCTTTTTCCTTCATTCTTCCTTACTTCCTTCACTTTTCTTCCTTTCTTCCCTCTTTCCCACTCTCCTTCCATCCTTCCTTCATTGTTTTAATCTTCTTTCCATTGCCTCTTCATCTTTCCCTCACTTCTTTTCTCCTCTTCATCCTCCTTTTTCCTTCTCTTTTTCTTCTTTCCTTCCTTCTTTCCTTCATCCCTCTTTCTTTCCTTCCTTCTTTCTTTCCTTTTTCCTTCATCCCATTGCTTTCTTTCATTCTTGTCTCCCCTTTTCCCTATCTTCCTTTCTCTCTTTTTCTTTCCTTCCGACCTGTGCCGTTTGCATCTGCTTATCTTGCACGTTTCACGCCTGTGAAGGCAAGTCAAGGGACTGAAGCGATTTTTATTTCAAAATGGGTGCCAGTCACGTGAACAAAATGGCTGCCAGTACACCAGACACAATCCAATGAAAGTATTTTTTAGTTTTTCTTTTCTTTTTTCGGACTCAAACATTTTTTTTTTTTTTTTTTTACCTTTATCGTGTCTGTTCGCCTTCATTTCTTTTTACTTTTTCATTTTTTTTTCTTGTGCGGGGAAATTACTAATAACATGGACAAACGTAAAGAAGTAAGTAATCAGTTCCCCGGTGTTGAGCGCTCTTGAGATTGGGACATTGGCAGAAGAGACAGTTGCGCCATCGTATCTTCTTCCACAGAACGTGACACTGCACTTGATGACTGATGAACGCATCATTTCAGCTGCTCGTTGGAATGAGCCAATCACAAATTGACACGAGTCTATTGCAATGGGTGGCATGTTGTATCAGCAACTTTTTCGCTTTCTTATCATATTTCTTTCTTACAGTCTGTCATTAGTTTTCTCTTTCCTTCTTTCTTTTATTCATTCATTTCTTACTGTTTCTTGCGATCTTTCTGATCTTACATTTTTCCTTTTTCTTTCTTTCTTTTTCTTTTTTCATTGTTTCTTTCATTTCTTACTTTCTTACGATCTTTCTTATTCCTACGTTTTCTCTTTTTCTTTCTTTCTTTCTTTTTTCATTCTTTCTTTCATTTCTTACTGCTTCTTGCGATCTTTCTTATCTTACATTTTTCCTTCTTTTTTCATTCTTTCTTTCATTTCTTACTATCTTTCTTATTCCTATGTTTTCTCTTTTTCTTTCTCTCATTCTTCTTTTTCATTCTTTCTTTCATTTCTTACTGTTTCTTACGATCTTTCTTATTCTTACGTTTTCTCTTTTTCTTTCTTTCTTTTTTCTTTTTTCATTCTTTCTTTCATTTCTTACAGTTTCTTACGATCTTTCTTATTCTTACGTTTTCTCTTTTTCTTTCTTTCTTTCTTTTTTCTTTTTTCATTCTTTCTTTCATTTCTTACGATCTTTCTTATTCTTACGTTTTCTTTTTTCTTTCTTTCTTTCTTTTTTCTTTTTTCATTCTTTCTTTCATTTCTTACAGTTTCTTACGATCTTTCTTATTCTTAAGTTTTTTCTTTCTTCCTTTAACTTTCTTTCTTTTCTTTTTTTTTTCAGTTCTGTCTCTTTCATTTTCTTTCATTCTCTTTTCTTACGTTCTTCCTTTCTTACTTATTCTTACTTTTTCATGCACTTCTTTTTCCTTCTTTTTCTTTTGAATTTTCTTTCTTACTTTTTCTTACTCTCTTTCTTTCGTTTATTACATTCTGACGTTTTTTCTTTTTCTTTTCTACGTTCTGTATTCATTATTTTTTTTTCTTATATTTTTCTTTCATTTCCGTGTGTTCTATCATTCATTTTTTTTCTCATGTTCTTTTCCTTCTTACCTTTTTTACTTTCTTATTTTTCTTCTGTTCATTCTTTTTCTTTCGTTCTTCTTTTTTACATTTACTCAAGTTCTTTCTATCTTTCTTTTTTTATATGATCTATTTCTTTCTTTTTTCTCTCTCATATTTTTTTTTATTTTTCTTCGGTTCTCTTTGTTCAAATTTTTATTGATTTCTTTCTCAATTTATTACTTTCTTTCATTCGTGATTTCTTTCTTATTTTCTTCAATTTATCTTTCTTACGATCTTTTTTAATTTCTTTCTTACGTTTTTTTCTTTCTTTTTAACGTTCTTTATTTCCTTCGTTTTTTTTTCTGTCTTCCTTTCGTTCTAATTTTCTTTCATTCTTAATTTGATTTTATGATTATTTTCCTTCTTTTTTTAAATTAAATTCATTAATTATTTGTTACAGTATTTAAATTATTGGGACAATTGTCCTAATCTTTGTTGCTATTTGTACGACGTTTCGACTGTTGTACGCTCCGGCCTTCTTCAGGTGCTAGGAATTCCGAACCGGACCCTTTATTACAATCACTAGAATATATCATCCTCATTCCTTGCATAAAGCCCCGATTTGAAGTCATGAGTTATCTCCCTCTAAACCTGTAAGTTACTTGTTCACCTCTGTTGGTAGCCTGGTATTGAACTCACGAGTCTATGAGTCAAGTCAAGAATTAACCAGCGTCTATATCCACTGGGCCATGTATTCTTAAGGACAAGAACAACTGAATTTTTGGAACTTATAAACCTAATGTCCTGTAATAAAGTGTTCGGTTCAAAATTCCTAACACCTGAAGAAGGCCGGAGCGTACAACGGCCGAAACGTACTAATGGCAACAAAGATGAGGACAATAGTCCGAATAATGTAATTATTGTAAATACTACCTCATCTCAGGAATGTAGACAATTATTTGTTACTTTGGTTTTTACGTTTTTTCTTATTTTTCGTTCTTTCTTTCTTTCTTTCTTTCTTTCTTTCTTACTGTCTTTTTTTTTCTTCAACTCACTTCTGTTCTGTCTTTTCCTTTTCTTCTTTGTTAATTTTTTCGCTCATTTATTTTTACCGTTTTTTCCCATTTCTTAGGTTCATTCTTTCATTCTTTCTTATTTTGCAAACGTCACGAACTACGTCATACAGACAAGTTCACTTACCTGGGCAGTATCATCAGACCCGAGGGTGGCACGAAAAAGGATATTCAAAGCAGACTGGGCAAGGCCAGAAGTGTGTTTAAGGAAATGACTAACATCTGGAGATCAACACAGTACAGCACCAACACCAAGCTCAAGCTATACCATAGCTGTGTTGTATCTACTCTCCTCTACGGATCTGAGTGTTGGAGAATGACTAAGACGGATCTCGCCAAAATTCAATCCTTTCACACCATATGCCTCCGACGAATACTGAGAATATTTTGGCCAGAGAAGATCTCCAGTGAAGACCTGTTGAGGAGATGCAAGCAAGAGAACATGGGCACCATCATTACAAGAAGGTGGTGGATATGGATTGGGTACGTGCTCCGGAAAGATCCACACTCAATCACAAGAACAGCACTGCACTGGACCTCAGATGGCAAAAGAAAGAGAAGACCAAGAACGACATAGAGAGGTACGATGAAGAATGAGATGAAAGCCATGCAGTACTCTTGGGGTTCATTGACTAGTCTGGCCCAAGATAGGCAGAAATGGAGAAGCTTTGTTGCTGTCCTACACACTATTGGGTGTAACGGATGACGAAAAAACGAAAATCCTCTGAAAGAAGATAAACTGTTTTTAAGAATCCATTTTTTTATAATCTTTTTACCCCAAGCAAGGCAGCACTGCCACTACAGCAGGGGTGGGGAGGGGTTACACGAGAAGAGAGCGAAGATGTTGATTGGTTGTTTTTTTTATGGCATATCAACCTCGGCGGGTCATTTGTTGCCAACTAATCTTTTTTTATTGCTGGTAGTACCTTTTTCTTTCAACAAATTATTGTTGTTTTTATAAAAGTTTTTGCGTCTAGTAATGCTTTTTTCTTATTGAGTATCAAGATTCATTGGGATTTGTTTTTAAGGGCAAGGTCCCCAAGTTCTACCCTGGTATTTAACCCATATCTGGAGGGAAGGGACGGATTAATACCTTTCCCAAGGGTATCATTCCTTAAGTGAATGCAGGGTATTCAACTGGAATTGGAACTCGGCTCACCGATTTCTCTTTCCGAGCCGATATCCACTGCAACATAACGCACATCCGTCACTAAACGCTTACAGCATCTGGTATTCCCAAGCGGTCACCCATCTAAGTACTGAGCAAGCTCAACGTTGCTTAACTTCGGTGATCGAGCGAGAACCGGTGTATTCAACGTGATATGGCCGTAAGCACGCACATCCGTCACTAAATGCTTACAGCACCTTGTATTCCCAAGCGGTCACCCATCTAAGTACTGACTAGGCTCAACGTTGCTTAACCTCGGTGATCGAGCGAGAACCGGTGTATTCAACGTGATATGGCCGTAAGCCAGGGAGCAAAGAGGAATAGGTTACAGGAGGTCTCAGAGAGGGGATTAGAGAAGGATGGGAATACTGGCGTGACGAGAGTTATGTGAGAGTAGAGCGAAAAGGAAGAAGAACAAGATACAGAGAATGTCGCGGAAAAGATGGGAGTCAAGGAGATTGGAGATGACAATTGACGTTGCATTTAAACTCTTGAAGATTGTAGCTGTCAAGGAAGCAATTATACAGCAATTCCCACAGTCGAGAAGTGCGAGAAAAGAAGCTGAAGGAGTAGAAGTGAGGGCAACATTTTAATTGTTTTGACTGGAAAAGGTTGGGACCTAGTTACCAGGATAGTCAGTCAGTTTACCTGCCATACGTGATACACGCTTTGGGCGATCATGTCTCGAAAGAGACATGACTGAGTGGGCAGAAGATTATCCCGCAGTAGGTTGCCATTACTTTCTGCGGTAGACTGGTTGCCGACCAGGGCTATAGAACCCAATCGGTCCTGTTATTTGACTCATAGCTAGAGGGGAAATAGATGCATTATATCATTACGTAGTAATTAGTGGGGGATCAGTTTATTACTTCATAACAATAGAAAATCGATCCCCCACTTTATGGCCAGTAAAAGACTTAATCATGTTTCCAACAATTATATTCAGTCAGTCAGTTAAGTGCCATACGTGAAACACGCTTGGGCGATCATGTCTCGAAAGAGACATGACTGGGCAGAAGATTATCCCGCAGTAGGTTACCATTACGTTCTGCGGTAGACTGGTTGCCGACCAAGGCTATAGAACCCAATCTGTCCTATTATTTAACCCATAATTGGAGGGAAGAGATGGATTAATACCTTTCCCAAGGGTATTTGTCCGTAAATGAATGGAAGGAATTCAACTAGTAGCTCGTGTAAATTCGTGCAGAGGGGCCACCAGGGAGCTAAGCTCGTCGGAGCAAGATATTTGTAGACGATACAGAGAAAAGCCACCTCTCGTCGGTGGGAAAGTGACAGCAGCTGCGCTGACAGATAGGGATATATTAAGTTTCAGATTGTCCTTTGGATTTCTTCGAGAACTCTGAGATTAATAGCGGGGACACCCGTCCAGATACGGCAACAATATTTAATGCTCGAACGAATGGTAAATCGATCGATTCTGACACGAAAAACTTCCTAACTCGACACAGTAACTAGACCTTCCTAAAAATAGATTTAGATACTGATTCAATGAAGTCACCAGAAGCAAAATTTATCTTCTTCTTCTTCTTCTTCTTCTTCTTCTTTCTGCCTTGTCCTTTCAATACGTAGGCGATCATGGCCTTCCACGTATCCCTATCCCTGGGAGCTCTTAGCACGATTTCTCCTGTAACGTCTCGCAGCTCTCGTTTTCTTATCCACCTGCTCAAACCCTTCAAATCCGCTGCTTCCATCTGTCTCCTTCTCCCACTATCTGGCCTGTTAGTATCAGGTTCTCCAAGCCCTCCTTCCTCATTGCATGTCCCAGGAACTTTAGTTGTCCCTTCCTGATGCTCAATATTAATTTCCTTTTCGATATCCGCAGCATCCTTCTGTAGACCCACATTTCAGTTACTTCAAATTTTTCCTTTGATGATATTGTCCAGCATTCACTGCCATATTGATCACTTAAACAATTTTAGATTTTCTTCATCTACTAGGGGCCGTATCGCGGCAGACCGTAAACACTCATGGTTCTCCACAACTTCTTATCATTTGCAGCTCTTAATAAATTTTGTATTTTCGTTATCCCTCCTAAAACCTGTTCATCCATCAATTTACAAAAGTTCGTTAAATAATTTCTCCGTCCTTTTTTCTGTTCGTTTTACCATTTATCTGTCTTGTGAGTGTAATATTTTCCAAGCCCTCTTTCCTCATTATGTACTCTAGAAATTTCGATTATGTTCCTCATGATATGTATAAGTTTCCATTTGTTTAAATTTTCTCTAAAACTTCATCGTTGCTAACATAATCGGTACATGGTGTTTTCATCGTCCTTGTACAGAACCAAATTTCGGTTGAATCAAGACTCTTCTTTATCTGTGAGGAGATTATCCAGCATTCAGTACCATAGAGGAGGACTGATATTACATAACAGTTCAGTACTCATTTCTTTGTTTCTTGTGCTTCAAGTCTCTTCTTCATCTCTGAGGAGATTGTTCAGCATTCACAGCCCTATAGGAGGATTGATGTTACATAAAAGTTCAGTACACTTTTCTTTGTTTCTGTTGCTTTAAGTCTCTTCTTCATCAACATTCACTACCATAACAGTTCAGTACTATTTTCTTTGTTTCCGTTGCTTCAAGTCACGTCTTCATCAGCATTCACTACCATAACAGTTCAGTACTATTTTCTTTCTTTCCGTTGCTTCAAGTCACGTCTTCATCAGCATTCACTACCATAACTGTTCAGTACTATTTTCTTTGTTTCCGTTGCTTCAAGTCACGTCTTCATCAGCATTCACTACCATAACTGTTCAGTACTATTTTCTTTGTTTCCGTTGCTTTAAGTCTCTTCTTCATCAGCATTCACTACCATAACTGTTCAGTACTATTTTCTTTGTTTCCGTTGCTTCAAGTCACGTCTTCATCAGCATTCACTACCATAACAGTTCAGTACTATTTTCTTTCTTTCCGTTGCTTCAAGTCACGTCTTCATCAGCATTCACTACCATAACTGTTCAGTACTATTTTCTTTGTTTCCGTTGCTTCAAGTCACGTCTTCATCAGCATTCACTACCATAACTGTTCAGTACTATTTTCTTTGTTTCCGTTGCTTCAAGTCACGTCTTCATCAGCATTCACTACCATAACTGTTCAGTACTATTTTCTTTGTTTCCGTTGCTTCAAGTCTCTTCTTCATCAGCATTCACTACCATAACAGTTCAGTACTCTTTTCTTTGTTTCTGTTGCTTTAAGTCTCTTCTTCATCAGCATTCACTACCATAACAGTTCAGTACTCTTTTCTTTGTTTCTGTTGCTTTAAGTCTCTTCTTCATCAGCATTCACTACCATAACAGTTTTGTACTCTTTCCTTTGTTTCTGTTGCTTCAAGTCTCTTCTTCATCAGCATTCACTACCATAACAGTTCAGTACTCTTTTCTTTGTTTCCGTTTCTTCAAGTCACGTCTTCATCAGCATTCACTACCATAACAGTTCAGTACTCTTTTCTTTGTTTCTGTTGCTTTAAGTCTCTTCTTCATCAGCATTCACTACCATAACAGTTCAGTACTCTTTTCTTTGTTTCTGTTGCTTTAAGTCTCTTCTTCATCAGCATTCACTACCATAACAGTTCAGTACTCTTTTCTTTGTTTCTGTTGCTTTAAGTCTCTTCTTCATCAGCATTCACTACCATAACAGTTCAGTACTCTTTTCTTTGTTTCTGTTGCTTTAAGTCTCTTCTTCATCAGCATTCACTACCATAACTTTTCACTCTTTTCTTTGTTTCTGTTGCTTCAAGTCTCTTCTTTATCAGCATTCACTATCTTAATAGTTCAGTAATTTTTCTTTGTTTCTGTTGCTTCAAGTCTCTTCTTCATCAGCATTCACTACCATAACAGTTCAGTACTCTTTTCTTTGTTTCTGTTGCTTTAAGTCTCTTCTTCATCAGCATTCACTACCATAACAGTTCAGTACTCTTTTCTTTGTTTCTGTTGCTTCAAGTCTCTTCTTCATCAGCATTCACTACCATAACAGTTCAGTACTTTTCTTTTCTTTGTTTCTGTTGCTTCAAGTCTCTCTTCATCAGCATTCACTACCATAACAGTTCAGTACCTCTTTTCTTGTTTCTGTTTGCATCAAGTCTCTTCTTCATCAGCATTCACTACCATAACAGTTCAGTACCCTTTTTCTTTGTTTCTGTTGCATCAAGTCTCTTCTTCATCAGCATTCACTACCACAACAGTTCAGTACTCTTTTTCTTTGTTTCTTAAGCGTTTTTAAGTCTCTTCTTCATCAGCATTCACTACCACAACAGTTCAGTACCCTTTTCTTTGTTTCTGTTGCTTTCCAAGTCTCTTCTTCATCAGCATTCACTACCACAACAGTTCAGTACTCTTTTCTTTGTTTCTGTTGCTTTAAGTCTCTTCATCAGCATTCACTACCATAACAGTTCAGTACTTTACTTTGTTTTGCTGCTTCAAGTCTCTTCTTCATCAGCATTCACTACCATAACAGTTCAGTACTCTTTTCTTTGTTTCTGTTGCTTCAAGTCTCTTCTTCATCAGCATTCACTACCATAACAGTTCAGTAATTTCTTTTCTTTTGTTTCTGTTGCTTCAAGTCTCTTCTTCATCAGCATTCACTACCATAACAGTTCAGTACTCTTTTCTTTGTTTCTGTTGCTTTAAGTCTCTTCTTCATCAGCATTCACTACCATGGAAGTTCAGTACTCTTTTCTTTGTTTCTGTTGCTTCAAGTCTCTTCTTCATCAGCATTCACTACCATAACAGTTCAGTACCCTTTTCTTGTTTCTGTTGCATCAAGTCTCTTCTTCATCAGCATTCACTACCATAACAGTTCAGGCACTTTTCTTTGTTTCTGCTGTTTTTAAGTCTCTTCTTCATCAGCATTCACTACCACAACAGTTCAGTACTCTTTTCTTTGTTTCTGTTGCTTTAAGTTCCTTCTTCATCAGCATTCATCACTACAACAGTTCAGTAATTCTTTGTTTCTGTTGCTTCAAGTCTCTTCTTCATCAGCATTCACTACCACAATTCAGTACTCTCTTCTTTGTTTCTGTTGCTTTAAGTCTCTTCTTCATCAGCATTCACTACCATAACAGTTCAGTACTCTTTACTTTGTTTCTGTTGCTTCAAGTCTCTTCTTCATCAGCATTCACTACCATAACAGTTCAGTACTCTTTTCTTTGTTTCTGTTGCTTCAAGTCTCTTCTTCATCAGCATTCACTACCATAACAGTTCAGTACTCTTTTCTTTGTTTCTGTTGTTTCAAGTCTCTTCTTCATCAGCATTCACTACCATAACAGTTCAGTACTCTTTTCTTTGTTTCTGTTGCTTTAAGTCTCTTCTTCATCAGCATTCACTACCATAACAGTTCAGTACTCTTTTCTTTGTTTCTGTTGCTTCAAGTCTCTTCTTCATCAGCATTCACTACCATAACAGTTCAGTACTCTTTACTTTGTTTCTGTTGCTTCAAGTCTCTTCTTCATCAGCATTCACTACCATAACAGTTCAGTACTCTTTTCTTTGTTTCTGTTGCTTCAAGTCTCTTCTTCATCAGCATTCACTACCACAACAGTTCAGTACCCTTTTCTTTGTTTCTGTTGCATCAAGTCTCTTCTTCATCAGCATTCACTACCATAACAGTTCAGTACCCTTTTCTTTGTTTCTGTTGCATCAAGTCTCTTCTTCATCAGCATTCACTACCATAACAGTTCAGTACCCTTTTCTTTGTTTCTGTTGCATCAAGTCTCTTCTTCATCAGCATTCACTACCACAACAGTTCAGTACTCTTTTCTTTGTTTCTGTTGCTTTAAGTCTCTTCTTCATCAGCATTCACTACCACAACAGTTCAGTACCCTTTTCTTTGTTTCTGTTGCTTCAAGTCTCTTCTTCATCAGCATTCACTACCATAACAGTTCAGTACCCTTTTCTTTGTTTCTGTTGCATCAAGTCTCTTCTTCATCAGCATTCACTACCATAACAGTTCAGTACCCTTTTCTTTGTTTCTGTTGCATCAAGTCTCTTCTTCATCAGCATTCACTACCACAACAGTTCAGTACTCTTTTCTTTGTTTCTGTTGCTTTAAGTCTCTTCTTCATCAGCATTCACTACCACAACAGTTCAGTACTCTTTTCTTTGTTTCTGTTGCTTCAAGTCTCTTCTTCATCAGCATTCACTACCATAACAGTTCAGTACCCTTTTCTTTGTTTCTGTTGCATCAAGTCTCTTCTTCATCAGCATTCACTACCATAACAGTTCAGTACCCTTTTCTTTGTTTCTGTTGCATCAAGTCTCTTCTTCATCAGCATTCACTACCACAACAGTTCAGTACTCTTTTCTTTGTTTCTGTTGCTTTAAGTCTCTTCTTCATCAGCATTCACTACCATAACATTTCAGTACTCTTTTCTTTGTTTCTGTTGCTTCAAGTCTCTTCTTCATCAGCATTCACTATCTTAATAGTTCAGTACTCTTTTCTTTGTTTCTGTTGCATCAAGTCTCTTATTCATCAGCATTCACTACCATAACAGTTCAGTACTATTTTCTTTGTTTCCGTTGCTTCAAGTCTCTTCTTCATCAGCATTCACTACCATAACAGTTCAGTACCCTTTTCTTTGTTTCTGTTGCATCAAGTCTCTTCTTCATCAGCATTCACTACCATAACAGTTCAGTACTCTTTTCTTTCTTTCTGTTGCTTCAAGTCTCTTCTTCATCAGCATTCACTACCATAACAGTTCAGTACTCTTTTCTTTGTTTCGTTGCTTCAAGTCACGTCTTCATCAGCATTCACTACCATAACTGTTCAGTACTCTTTTCTTTGTTTCTGTTGCTTCAAGTCTCTTCTTCATCAGCATTCACTACCATAACAGTTCAGTCCTCTTTACTTTGTTTCTGTTGCTTCAAGTCTCTTCTTCATCAGCATTCACTACCATAACAGTTCAGTACTCTTTTCTTTGTTTCTGTTGCTTTAAGTCTCTTCTTCATCAGCATTCACTATCTTAATAGTTCAGTACTCTTTTCTTTGTTTCTGTTGCATCAAGTCTCTTCTTCATCAGCATTCACTACCATAACAGTTCAGTACTCTTTTCTTTGTTTCTGTTGTTTAAGTCTCTTCTTCATCAGCATTCACTATCTTAATAGTTCAGTACTCTTTTCTTTGTTTCTGTTGCATCAAGTCTCTTCTTCATCAGCATTCACTACCATAACAGTTCAGTACTCTTTTCTTTGTTTCTGTTGCTCCAAGTCACTTCTTTATCAGCATTCACTACCATAACAGTTCATTACTCTTTTCTTTGTTTCTGTTGCTTCAAGTCTCTTCTTCATCAGCGTTCACTACCATAACAGTTCAGTACTCTTTTCTTTGTTTCCTTGCTTCAAGTCACTTCATCATCAGCATTCACTACCATAACAGTTCAGTACTCTTTTCTTTCTTTCTGTTCCTTCAAGTCTCTTCTTCATCAGCATTCACTACCATAAAAGTTCAGTACTCTTTTCTTTGTTTCTGTTGCTTCAAGTCTCTTCTTCATCAGCATTCACTACCATAAAAGTTCAGTACTCTTTTCTTTGTTTCTGTTGCTTTAAGTCTCTTCTTCATCAGCATTCACTACCATAACAGTTCAGTACTCTTTTCTTTGTTTCCGTTGCTTCAAGTCTCTTCTTCATCAGCATTCACTACCATAACAGTTCAGTACTCTTTTCTTTGTTTCCCTTGCTTCAAGTCTCTTCTTCATCAGCATTCACTACCATAACAGTTCACTACTCTTTTCTTTGTTTCCGTTGCTTCAAGTCTCTTATTCATCAGCATTCACTACCATAACAGTTCAGTACCCTTTTCTTTGTTTCTGTTGCTTCAAGTCTTTAATACAAGACATTAAAGCTTTTTATGCAAAACCATAAAATAGAAAAAAAATGCACCTGTTCTGTTTAGTCGGCGGTGTTGAGTCGGCGGTGTTGAGTTGTCTCTTCCCGTAACAATTACTGTATATACTCAATTATAAAATATCACTCAATAAATCCCGGGTCTAACTAATAAAACAACAGCTTTTAGGCAAAATTCGACGTTATTCATCAACATAATCTCCATCTAGGGTGATACACTGATTTCAACGCTCGTCTAACAATTCGATGACTTTTTTCGTGGAACGATTTGTCTGTGACCTCAAAATACCTCTCGGTTTCCGATATCACTTCTTCATTGGAGCCAAATCTCTTTCTCTGCAGCATTCTTTTGAGGACTGTAAACAGCCAGTAGTCGCTGAGGGCCAGATCTGAAGAATAAGGTGGATGCAGAAGCAATTCGAAGTGCAATTAATGAAGTTTTACCATCGTTGCCATCGAGTTTTTTTCTACATTTGTGGCCATTATTTGGCAATTTCTTCCTTCAAATGAACCAGTAATGCTATATAATATTTGCTTTTCTTCCTTTCTCAAGGCAATTGATGAACAAAATACCTTGCGTATCCCAAAATACGGAGGCCAAAACATTGCCTGCTAATATGTGCGTCTCTTGTCGCTTTGTACGACTTTCACCTGCTGCTGTCCACTCAGCTGACTGCCGATTTGACGCCGGATTGAAGTGGTTAATCCATGTTTCATCCATTGTCACATATTTACGCAAAAACTGTATCTTGATGCGTTAAAACAGTTGCAAACAACACTCTGAATCGTCGACACGTTGTTGTTTTTGACTGACTGAGCAAACGTCCATCCACTTTGAACACAAGTAAAATACTGAATACACTCCCTTCCGATATCTTCAACTCCTCTGCTGTCTCACGCAACTTCAATTTGCGATCGGGTCTGTGGATTTTTTCTTTGTGTGTGTGTGTGTGTGTGTGTGTGTGTGTGTGTGTTTTCCGGGACAACTGCCGATTTTGGGCGACCTGAGCGTTCAGCATCATTTGTGTCTGTACGACTGTGTTTAAAAGCATCATACCACCACTTAACCGTTTCGCACGGAGCAGAGTCCGAATAACACTTATCAAGCCATTGCTTTGCTTGAACAGTATTTTTCCATCAGAAAGTAATGTTTTCTCAACACACGAAATTTAAATTTTCCCATTGTCTTGAAAGTTTGCAACAGCTTCACTTAAATAACTGTACTTTGTAAACTAATAATCAGTTTGAGCCCAAATATTGTCACGTGCCATTTGAAGGTTCGTACTTCATGAAAATAACATGGATTTTTTATTAGTGGTGCCATCTATATGTCAGACCCACGACTTATTGAGTGATGTGTTAGTGAAAATTTTTAAGGGTCGCACTATACACAGGTAATTTTTCTGAAGAGGTTAGTTTTGGTAGATTTTATCTCGCGGTATATCAATCTCTATGAGTTACTTAATGCCGAAAAAGAAATATTTTGAACTCAGTTGTGTGCCTTTAAATACAGATAAAACGTATTGTTGGTCATTTTGCTATAAAATGTATTGTTGGTAATTCTACTAAAAAATATATAGCCGGTGAATACATTTTGGTTGATTTTGTTGAGCGGCATATCAATATCTATGGGGGGTTTAATGCCGAAATCTAAATATTTTAAACGCAATTATATGCCTTCGACTACAGATAAAATGTCATTTTGCTATAAAATATATTTTGAATTTTACTACAGGTATATGCTGTTGCTATGTTTTGCTATAAAAATTTATTTTTATATCTCCATATTGTTTCGTTATTGTTTAGGTGTTCTTATTTACCCATAGCTTGGACGCTAACAGGTGCTGCCACATAAGGTCAGGTTGAATCTGGGAACAACAGCAACTGTGCTTTCACGTTCCTCAAACCTACAGTTAGAGGTCTTGCTGCCAGATGTAGTATATTGTCATACCCAGGAATATGAAATAGGTTAAAATCAGAATAGCATACGTTTTGGCGCAGCCGTTTGGGGGTGGCCGTTTAGGCACGGCTGATTTTTTAATTTATAAATGTTATTTTATTTCTAAATCTTAAGAACATTCTTTGAATTATAAATTTGTCTCTATGGAGAAAATTACATCTAATCTAAACTTATTTATAAATGGAACTTTGTCTCTCTGTGTGTGTATGTGTCTGTGTGTGTGTCCGTTACCTATAGACTCCGAAACGGCTGAACCGATTTTCTTCAAAATTTACACAGTTGTACTATAAGCGATGTGCGTTGTGGCGCAGTGGATATCGACTCAGAACGAGAAATCGGAGAGCCGAGTTCGAATTCCAGTTGAATTCCTTGCATTCACTTACGCGCAAATACCCTTGGAAAAGGTATTAAACCGTCTATTCCTTCGAATTATGGGTTAAATAACAGGACAGATTGGGTTCTATAGCCTTGGTCGGTAACCAGTCTACCGCAGAAAGCAATGGCAACCGACTGCGGGATAATCTTCTGCCCAGTCAGTCATGTCTCTTTCGAGACATGATCGCCGAAGCGTGTATCACGTATGGCAATTAACTGACTGACTATAAGCGTCTACGAGTGCTCATAGCTAGGTTTTGTGTGGAGGTACCCCCGATAAATATCGAAAATCGATAATCGAAAAAATCGGGTTATAGAAGGAGTGGTCCTATTTTAATCAAATTTGATACACTCATAGACAAAGACATAAGAAACGATATTCAAAAGATTTAAGGTTGCAGTTCTTACAATAGTGCAGAAAATCGATAATATATATAAAAGGCAAGATGTTTGTGTGTGTGTCTGTTTATCTGTCTCTACGTCCTTTATACAAATCCACAATTTTTATCCGATTCTCACCAAACTTCACACAAATATTCTTTAGGCTGAGTCTGAGCTCCAGGACCATGGATTAGTTTTAAAGCTTTCATTGCACCCGAGCAACGCCGGGCTATCCTACTAGTATATATATATATATATATATATATATATATATATATATACTAGTAGGATAGTAGGATATATATATATATATATATATATATACTAGTATATATATATATACTAGTAGGATAGTAGGATATATATATATATATATATATATATATATATATATATAAGGTGCGATTGGTAAATTGTCATCATTATTTTATGATTTCAAATATTCTTTAGGCTGAGTCTGAGCTCCAGGACCATGGATTAGTTTTAAAGCTTTCATTACACCCGAGCAACGCCTGGTTATACTGCTAGTCAGTTATAAATTGAAAGATTATATGCATATTTAGAAACAGGATTACTAGCTCTTTTCTCGTTTAGCTGTTTGTTCAGCCTACATCCAGAGAGCGCGTTTGTTCCTGCCAACGTCTGAGTTGAGTCACTCAGTTCTTAGCCTCAGTTGCGTTAGTTGTTGCAATTGTTTCGTTCTTTTACCATCTTTTTATATATTTTTTTAAACTAGAAACTTTCGTTTTATCTATGTGATGGCTGAAAAGGTATTAACGAAACGTGGCAAAGAAAAATGTACTCATGACGGATTTCTATACGTCTTTGACAAAACAAGCAAAGCTGAGAATGAGTTGAAATATTGGGGTTGGGAGCAATTATGAAAAGTTACTGGCCGGTCATGAACCACCACAAAAACTAAAAAAGTATAGAGATGCAGACAAAAGAATACATGAAACTGTTCTTAGATTTAAAAACATGAATGCTATCGAGTAATTGAGAAGCCTTGCTCATAATTACCAAATGAACTAAATAAAACTGTGTACGGTTTTAGTTCATGTTATTACATTTTCATGAACTTGTTTAATTTTTCAATAAAAGTTTTAAAACTTGTTTTTAAGATCTAATGCTCGCAAATCTCAGACAAGCCAGTCAATACTCGTTACCCAGCTCTCGTTAAACATCAGATGTCATCGCCACTCTAGGAAAACATCGTTACTATACTCTTCAGATCCATCAACTCTATACAAGGTAATTATATTACCCAAGGTAATTATATTACCCAAGGTAATTATATGACCCAAGGTAATTATATGACCCAAGTTAATTATGACCCAAGGTAATTATATGACCCAAGGTAATTTTATGATCCAAGGTAATTATATGACCCAAGGTAACTATATGATCCAAGGTAATTATATGACCCAAGGTAATTATATGACCCAAGTTAATTATATTACCCAAGGTAATTATATGACCCAAGGTAATTATATTACTCAAGGTAATTATATGATCCAAGGTAATTATATGACCCAAGGTAATTATATGACCCAAGGTAATTATATTACCCAAGGTAATTATATGATCCAAGGTAATTATATGATCCAAGGTAATTATATTACCCAAGGTAATTATATGATCCAAGGTAATTATATGACCCAAGGTAATTATATGACCCAAGGTAATTATATTACCCAAGGTAATTATATGATCCAAGGTAATTATATGACCCAAGGTAATTATATGACCCAAGGTAATTATATTACCCAAGGTAATTATATGATCCAAGGTAATTATATGACCCAAGGTAATTATATTACCCAAGGTAATTATATGATCCAAGGTAATTATATGACCCAAGGTAATTATATTACCCAAGGTAATTATATGATCCAAGGTAATTATATGACCCAAGGTAATTATATTACCCAAGGTAATTATATTACCCAAGGTAATTATATGATCCAAGGTAATTATATGACCCAAGGTAATTATATGACCCAAGGTAATTATATGATCCAAGGTAATTATATGACCCAAGGTAATTATATTACTCAAGGTTAATTATGATGATCCCAAGGTAATTATATGACCCAAGGTAATTATATGACCCAAGGTAATTATATTACCCAAGGTAATTATATGATCCAAGGTAATTATATGACCCAAGGTAATTATATTACCCAAGGTAATTATATACCCGGAGCCCAAGGTAATTATATGACCCAAGGTAATTATATGACCAAAGGTAATTATATTACCCAAGGTAATTATATGATCCAAGTTTAAATAAAATAATATTGCTAGTGCTAGTAAATCCTAATTTATTGAATGGTTTTGAATTTATAAACAAACTTTTTTTAATATTAAGACATCCGGCTAAGGCCAAATTAGCTAGCGCCTAAATGGCTGGGTCCAACTGTCAACCGGCACCCAAACGGCCGGACCCAAACGACGGCGCCAAACGGCCACGCCCAATAGTCCCATTCTGTTAAAATCATGCATTTTCGGTGATCAATATATAAAGGTTTCTTTTTCTTTTTTTTTTTTTTTTTTAGGGGTTCAAGTGTCGTACGAGGCACAAAGTCTTCTTTAATTTGTTTCAGGTGTTTTTTTTGTTGTTTTTTTTTTTACTTATTTCCTTATGTATATTTTAGCAGGTCCTCTTCGGTCCTTTAATTTTTGATATAATAGTTGGCTGTCTGCCAAGGCAGAGAGCCAATCTTTATGACAGATGTTTGTTCGATTCACAGAGCCAAATGTGTGGCTTATAATGTATCTATAGTGAGCGATGGTGTGTGTTGTAGTGCAGTGGATATCGACTCGGAACGACAAATCGGGGAGCTGAGTTCGAATTCCAGTTGAATTCCTTGCATTCACTTACGCACAAATACTCTTGGGAAAGGTATTAATCCGTCTCTTCCTTCCAGTTATGAGTTTTTTTATAAGCGTTTCACCCCCAGCAAGGCATGTCACTGCCACTAATGCGCAGGGGGCTACATAGAGTGGAGAAAGGATGATTAAATATAGAAAATGTCAGAGGGTGGGTGATAGGATACAGAGAATGAGGGTTGGGTAGATGAGAGTGTTCTGAGAATAATTGGGAGTTAGTGTGATAGGAGGTGTCTATTGACCCTACATTTAAACACCTGGAGATTGTAGCTGTCGGGAAAGCAGACTTGTGGAAGGGAGATCCACAGGCGGGAAGCGCGAGAAAAGAAGCTGTTGGAGTAGAATTTACGGTTACATCTTATTTGTTATTAAAACAGATTGGGGTGTATAGCCTCTGCTGGCAACCAGTCTACCGCAGAAAATAATGGCAACCTACTGCGAGATAATCTTTTGCTCAATCAGTCATGTCTCTTTCGAGATATGATCGCCCAAAGCGTGTATCACGTATGGCACTTGACTGATACTGAGCGGACTTGAGTTACACTTTCTCGGAGAGGTCGTACGATGTGGCGTGATAGTGATTTTTGGAACAAGAAGAGTACACTCAAAGCCTCGGCCATGGTGACTTGGGATTTGTGCTGACAGCGTCGTGACAGTTTCGTTGACCTAGTTTCGCTCTCAAGGCATGGGTTAACGCATAGCATCTTCTTCGGAGTTTTACAAAAGCACGGACCACTTAATGTTGTGTTCTTGCTGTTTAATTGGGTGCTAAATTTACTCGTCGAAATGGCCATCCAATAATAGAAAATTAGAATTTTATATCTAAACTTGTTTATAAATGGAACTTTGTCAGTGTGTGTGTGTCCCCTACCTATAGAATCCGAAACGGCTGAACCGAGTTTCTTGAAAATTAACACAGTTGTACTATAAGCGTCTGCGAGTGATCTTAGCTTGGTTTTGTGTCGAGGTACCCCGATAATTATCGAAAATCGAAAAAATCGGGTTATAGAAGGAGTGGTCCGATTTTAATCAAATTTGATACACTCATAGACAAAGACATATGAAACAATATTCAGAAGTTTCAAGGTTGCAGTTCTTACAATAGTGCAGAAAATCGATAATATATATATATATATATATATATATATAAAGCAAGATGTTTGTGTGTGTATCTGTTCATCTGTCTGAATGTTCTTTATACAAATCCACAATTTGTATCCGATTCTAACCAAACTTCACACAAATATTCTTTAGGCTGAGTCTGAGCTCCAGGACCATGGATTAGTTTTAAAGCTTTCATTACAACCGAGCAACGCCGGGTTATACTGCTGGTGTAATATATATATATATATATATATATATATATATATATATATATATATTCAGTATATCGAGGCAGCAAGTAATTTTCTAAACATATGCTGTTAAATATAAGAGACAATGAATGTCTATTATGTTTAATCATGAGCCGTTCTAAATGTCGTATTTTTGCTTTAATTTCAGTTGAAAATAAAGACAAAAATTCTCCAACATATATGTGTGTGTGTGTGTGTGTGTGTGTGTGTGTGTGTGTGTGTGTGTGTGTGTGTGTGTGTGAATTAGGATCGAATATGGGTCAGAATTTGACAGAATGATAAGATAAATAACAAAAAGAAAACGCTCATAATTTTAATTTGTAATGTTTCGACTTTAGGAAAACTTCATCAAAGATTGAGATATGGAGAAAAAATGTTTGGTATTTTTCCTTTTTATGTTGATTGTTGTTCATTGCTTAAGCAGACTTCACCTGCATTTTGTCTAGTCAGACAGTGTCTGTATGTAAATATATCATGATTCTAGTTTATCATGCGAGATTCAATAAATATTCGTTCGTGCGAACGCATTTGTATATCTAGTAGGCACTTTTATTTATGTATAGGTGGTACAAGGCCGTAAGTAGGCGGTACCAAGTGAGAATCGAACTCACAACTCAGTTTTAATAGGTACTGCCAAGACAAACTTGCTAACTATTACACCACGTCGGAGTGCCCACTTTTATTTATGTACAAGCAGTATAGCCCGGCGTTACTCGGGTGTAATGAAAGCTTTTAAACTAATTTAAAACTCTTTGGACGTTGGCACGAAAGACTAAAAAGCAATAGTTGTTTCCAGTTAAAGCGAAACCGTAGACTGAAAGAAAAATGAATGGATGTAAGTCAAATTTTAATTTCCTGGTATCGATATCAAATAAGTTTTTTTCGTCATAAACTGAATTTTGAAGGCTAAATAAGTCTTCTGAGTAAATGGTATCATGGCTGAGACTAACAACTACAATTATACCTACTTAGAGCCAAACACAAAGCAAAAACTAAAATAAAAGGGCTGAAAAAAATACAGACATACAGGCAGATAAACAGACACACACACAACCATCTTGCCCTTTATATATATATATATTATCGATTTTCTGCACAATTGTAAGAACTGCAACCTTGAAACTTCTGAATATCGTTTCTTATGTCTTTGTCTATGAGTGTATCAAATCTGATTAAAATCGGACCATTCATTTTATACACTGATTTTTTCGATTATCGATTTTCAATATTTATAGGGGATACCTCGACACAAAACCTAGCTAAGAACACTCGCAGACGCATATAGTACAACTGTGTAAATTTTCAAAAAAATCGTCTCAGCCGTTTCGGTGTTTATAGGTAACGGACACACACATACACACACACATACACACACACACACACACACACACACACACACACACAGACAAAGTTCCATTTATAAATAAGTTTAGATAGTGGTTGTCCACGGATTGCTATGGGGACGTTTTTCCTTGTAGTATTCATAGATAGACATATTTTAGATGTTTTTAAATATGGATTTTCTTGGAGTTGGGAATGTAATATGTTGAAACATATTAAATTTATAAATGTTTCCTATTTTATTCTTACCCTATCATTCTGCTGGATTTTAATCAGTATGTGATACATTTTCATGATCTATTTAAGCTTCACAAACATCATAATAAAAATAACTCCTTAAAAACAATTCTAACAACGAAATTATAACATGCATTATTTATTAAAGCGGAAGTATTGCATGCGGTCGCGTTTGTTTGTTTGTTTATATTTGCTTGTCCGTCTGAGATCAGGATTTCTGAAAATACGGTCGATGGACTCAGATGCAACATTCAGGAAGGATTGGCCTCATTACTGGCACGAAGTTATGAATTAAGACAGAAGTATTGAACTCGATCGCGTTTGTCTAATTAATTGTTTGATTGTCAATCCGAGGTCAGGATAATTCAAGACCCGGCCGATGGACTCAGATGCAACATTCAGGGAGGATTGGCCTCATTACTGGCACGAAGTGATGAACTAAGACAGAAGTATTGAACTCGGTCGCGTTTGTCTCTTTGATTGTTTGTCAATCCTAGGTCAGGATAACTCAAGACCCGGCCGATGGACTCAGATGCAACATTCAGGGAGGATTGGCCTCATTACTGGCACGAAGTGATGAACTAAGACAGAAGTATTGAACTCGGTCGCGTTTGTGTACTTGATTGTTTGATTGTCAATCCGAGGTCAGGATAACTCAAGACACGGCCGATGAACTCAAATGCAACATCCAGAGAGGATTGGCCTCATTACTGGCACGAAGTGATGAACTAAGACAGAAGTATTGGACTCGGTCGCGTTTGTCTACTTGATTGTTTGATTGTCAATCCGGGGTCAGGATAACTCAAGACCCGGCCGATGGACTCAGATGCAACATTCAGGAAGGATTGGTCTCATTACTGGCAGGAAGTGATGAACTAAGACAGAATTATTGAACACGGTCACGTTTGTCTACTTGATTGTTTGATTGTCAATCCGAGGTCAGGATAACTCAAGACCCGGCCGATGAACTCAGATGCAACATTCAGGAAGGATTGGTCTCATTACTGGCACGAAGTGATGAACTAAGACAGAATTATTGAACTCGGTCACGTTTGTCTACTTGATTGTTTGATTGTCAATCCGAGGTCAGGATAACTCAAGACCCGGCCGATGGACTCAGATGCAACATCCAGAGAGGATTGGCCTCATTACTGGCACGAAGTGATGAACTAAGACAGAAGTATTGGACTCGGTCTCGTTTGTCTACTTGATTGTTTGATTGTCAATCCGAGGTCAGGATAACTCAAGACCCGGCCGATGGACTCAGATGCAACATTCAGGGAGGATTGGCCTCATTACTGGCACGAAGTGATGAACTAAGACAGAAGTATTGGACTCGGTCGCGTTTGTCTACTTGATTGTTTGATTGTCAATCCGAGGTCAGGATAACTCAAGACCCGGCCGATGGACTCAGATGCAACATTCAGGAAGGATTGGCCTCATTACTGGCATGAAGTGATGGACAAAGACAGAATTATTGACCTCGGTCACGTTTGTCTACTTGATTGTTTGTTTGTCAATCCGAGGTCAGGATAACTCAAGACTCGGCCGATGGACTCAGATGCAACATTCAGGAAGGATTGGTCTCATTACTGGCACGAAGTGATGAACTAAGACAGAAGTGTTGGACTCGGTCGCGTGTGTCTACTTGATTGTTTGATTGTCAATCCGAGGTCAGGATAACTCAAGATCCGGCCGATGGACTCAGATGCAACATTCAGGAAGGATTGGTCTCATTACTGGCACGAAGTGATGAACTAAGACAGAAGTGTTGGACTCGGTCGCGTGTGTCTACTTGATAGTTTGATTGTCAATCCGAGGTCAGGATAACACAAGACCCGGCCGATGGACTCAGATGCAACATTCAGGAAGGATTGGTCTCATTACTGGCACGAAGTGATGAACTAAGACAGAAGTGTTGGACTCGGTCGCGTGTGTCTACTTGATTGTTTGATTGTCAATCCGAGGTCAGGATAACTCAAGATCCGGCCGATGGACTCAGATGCAACATCCAGAGAGGATTGGCCTCATTACTGGCACGAAGTGATGAACTAAGACAGAATTATTGAACTCGGTCGCGTTTGTCTACTTGATTGTTTGATTGTCAAACCGAGGTGAGGATAACTCAAGACCCGGCCGATGGACTCAGATGCAACATTCAGGAAGGATTGGCCTCATTACTGTCACGAAGTGATAAACTAAGACAGAAGTATTGAACTCGGTTGCGTTTGCCTACTTGATTGTTTGATTGTCAATCCGAGGTCAGGATAACTCAAGACCAGGCCGATGAACTCAGATGCAACATTCAGGGAGGATTGGCCTCCTTACTGGCACGAAGTGATGAACTAAGACAGAAGTATTGGACTCGGTCGCGTTTGTCTACTTGAATGTTTGATTGTCAATCCGAGGTCAGGATAACACAAGGCCAGGCCGATGGACTCAGATGCAACTTTCCGGGAGGATTGGCCTCATTACTGGCACGAAGTCATGAACTAAGACAGAAGTATTGAACTCGGTCGCGTTTGTCTACTTGATTGTTTGATTGTCAATCCGAGGTCAGGATAACTCAAGACCCGGCCGATGGACTCAGATGCAACATTCAGGAAGGATTGGCCTCATTACTGGCACTAAGTGATGAACTAAGACAGAAGTATTGGACTCGGTCGCGTATATCTACTTGATTGTTTGATTGTCAATCCGAGGTCAGGATAACTCAAGACCCGGCCGATGGACTCAGATGCAACATTCAGGGAGGATTGGCCTCATTACTGGCACGAAGTGATGAACTAAGACAGAATTATTGAACTCGGTCACGTTTGTCTACTTGATTGTTTGATTGTCAATCCGAGGTCAGGATAACTCAAGACCCGGCCGATGGACTCAGATGCAACATCCAGAGAGGATTGGCCTCATTACTGGCACAGTGATGAACTAAGACAGAAGTATTGGACTCGGTCTCGTTTGTCTACTTGATTGTTTGATTGTCAATCCGAGGTCAGGATAACAAGACAAAGCCGATGGACTCAGATGCAACATTCAGGGAAGATTGGCCTCATTACTGGCACGAAGTGATGAAAGAAGACAGAAATATTGAACTCGGTCGCGTTTGTCTACTTGATTGTTTGATTGTCAATCCGAGGTCAGGATAACTCAAGATCCGGCCGATGGACTCAGATGCAACATCCAGAGGATTGGCCTCATTACTGGCACTAAGTGATGAACTACAAGACGAAGTATTGGACTCGGTCGCGTATGTCTACTTGAATTTGTTTGATTGTCAATCCGAGGTCAGGATAACTCAGATCCGGCCGATGGACTCAGATGCAACATCCAGAGAGGATTGGCCTCATTACTGGCACTAAGTGATGAACTAAGACAGAAGTATTGGACTCGGTCGCGTATGTCTACTTGATTGTTTGATTGTCAATCCGAGAGCTCTCAGGATAACTCAAGACCCGGCCGATGGACTCAGATGCAACATCCAGAGAGGATTGGCCTCATTACTGGCACGAAGTGATGAACTAAGACAAGTGATATTGGACTCGGTCTCGTTTGTCTACTTGATTGTTTGATTGTCAATCCGAGGTCAGGATAACTCAAGACCCGGCCGATGGACTCAGATGCAACATTCAGGAAGATTGGCCTCATTACTGGCACGAAGTGATGAAAGAAGACAGAAATATTGAACTCGGTCGCGTTTGTCTACTTGATTGTTTGATTGTCAATCCGAGGTCAGGATAACTCAAGATCCGGCCGATGGACTCAGATGCAACATCCAGAGAGGATTGGCCTCATTACTGGCACTAAGTGATGAACTAAGACAGAAGTATTGGACTCGGTCGCGTATGTCTACTTGATTGTTTGATTGTCAATCCGAGGTCAGGATAACTCAGATCCGGCCGATGGACTCAGATGCAACATCAGGAGAGGATTGGCCTCATTACTGGCACTAAGTGATGAACTAAGACAGAAGTATTGGACTCGGTCGCGTATGTCTACTTGATTGTTTGATTGTCAATCCGAGCTCAGGATAACTCAAGACCAGGCCGATGGACTCAGATGCAACATTCAGGAAGGATTGGTCTCATTACTGGCACGAAGTGATGAACTGAACAAGTATTGGACTCGGTTTCGTTTGTCTACTTGATTGTTTGATTGTCAATCCGAGTCAGGATAACTCAAGACCACGATGGACTCAGATGCAACATTCAGGGAGGATTGGCCTCATTGCTGGCACGAAGTGATGAACTAAGGCAGAAGTATTGAACTCGGTCGCGTTTGTCCTGTGATTGTTTGATTGTCAATCCGAGGTCAGGATAATAGTTGACGAGTGGACTCAGATGCAACATTCAGGAAGGGATTGGCCTCGTGCTGGCACTAAGTGATGAACTAAGACAGAAGTATTGGACTCGGTCGCGTATGTCTACTTGATTGTTTGATTGTCAATCGAAGGTCAGGATAACTCAAGACCCGGCCGATGGACTCAGATGCAACATTCAGGAAAGTTGGCCTCATTACTGGCACGAAGTGATGAACTAAGACAAATTATTGAACTCGGTCACGTTTGTCTACTTGATTGTTTGATTGTCAATCCGAGGTCAGGATAACTCAAGACCCGGCCGATGGACTCAGATGCAACATCCAGGAGAGGATTGGCCTCATTACTGGCACGAAGTGATGAACTAAGACAGAAGTATTGGACTCGGTCTCGTTTGTCTACTTGATTGTTTGATTGTCAATCCGAGGTCAGGATAACTCAGACCCGGCCGATGGACTCAGATGCAACATTCAGGGAGGATTGGCCTCATTACGCAGCATGAAGTGATGAACTAAGACAGAAATATTGAACTCGGTCACGTTTGTCTACTTGATTGTTTGATTGTCAATCCGAGGTCGGGATAACTCAAGACCCGGCCGATGGACTCAGATGCAACATTCGGAAGGATTGGCCTCATTACTGGCACGAAGTGATGAAATAAGACAGAAGTATTGGACTCGGTCGCGTTTGTCTACTTGATTGTTTGATTGTCAATCCGAGGTCAAGGATAACTCCAAGACCCGGCCGATGGACTCAGATGCAACATTCAGGAAGGATTGGCCTCATTACTGGCATGAAGTGATGAACAAAGACAGAATTATTGAACTCGGTCACGTTTATACACTTTGATTGTTTGATTGTCCAATCCGAGGTCAGGATAACTCAAGACCCGGCCGATGGACTCAGATGCAACATTCAGGGAGGGATTGGCCTCATTACTGGCACAGTGATGAACTAAGACAAGGTATTGAACTCGGTCGCGTTTGTCTACTTGATTGTTTGGGTGTCAATCCGAGGTCAGGATAACTCAAGACCCGGCCGATGGACTCAGATGCAACATTCAGGAAGGATTGGCCTCATTACTGGCACTAAGTGATGAACTAAGACAAGTATGGACTCGGTCGCGTATGTCTACTTGATTGTTTGATTGTCAATCGAGGTCAGGATAACTCAAGACCCGGCCGATGGACTCAGATGCAACATTCAGGGAGGATTGGCCCTCGTGCAGCACGAAGTGATGAACTAAGACAAATTGATGAACTCGGTCACGTTTGTCTACTTGATTGTTTGATTGTCAACTCGAGGTCAGGATAACTCAAGACCCGGCCGATGGACTCAGACAACATCCAGAGAGATTGGCCTCATTACTGGCACGAAGTGATGAACCAAGACAGAAGTATTGACTCAGTCTCGTTTGTCTACTTGATTGTTTGATTGTCAATCCGAGGTCAGGATAACTCAAGACCCGGCCGATGGACTCAGATGCAACATTCAGGAGTGGATTGGCCTCATTACTGGTAAGAAGTGACAGAACTAAGACAGAAATATTGAACTCGGTCGCGTTTGTCACTGATTGTTTGATTGTCAATCCGAGGTCGATAACTCAAGACCCGGCCGATGGACTCAGACGCAAGATTCAGGGAGGATTGGCCTCATTACTAGCACGAAGTGATGAACTAAGACAGAAGCATTGAAACGGTCATGCTTGTCTACTGGATTGCTTGATTGTCAATCCGAGGTCAGGATAACTCAAGACCTGCCGATATTCAGATGCAACATTCAGGAAGGATTGGCCTCAGCTACTTTAAAAATGGGGGTGACAACTAAGACAGGAAGTTAGTTGGACTGGTCGTTCACTTGATTGTTTGATTGTCAATCCGAGGTCAGGATAACTTCCAAGACCCGGCCGATGGACTTAGTGAAACATTCAGGAAGGATTACCCCACACGGCACGAAGTGATGAACGTAGATGAAAGGATGAACTCACGTGCTTGCTCACTTGATTGTTGATTGGTCAATCCGAGGTCAGGATAACTCCAAGACCAGCTGATGAACCAGATGCAACATCTAGGAGGATGGCCTCATTACTGGTACGGAAGTGATGAACGGCATTGGTGGTATGCATTGGACTCGGTCGCGTTTGTCTACTTGGAATGTTGACTACGAACCCGAGGTCAGGATAACACAAGACCTGCCGATGGACTCAGATGCACCTTCCTGAGGAAGCAATTGCCGATTGCACGAAGTGATGAACTAAGAGAAGTACAACTACGTCAAAAGTTTGTTCACTTGATTGTTGACGGTCAATCCGAGGTTCGTGATGAACTCAAGACCCGGTCGATGGACCCCAGATGCAACCTTCCGGGAGATTGGCCTCACGAGCCGGGTATCACCGGAAGTGATAACCAAGACAGGCGACGGAACTCGGGTCGCGTTTGTCTACTTGATACTGATTGCTCAATCAGAGGTCAGGATAACTCAAGACCAGGCCATGAACTCAGATGCAACATTCAGGAGGATTGGCCTCATTACTGGCACGAAGTGATGAACTAAGACAGAAGTATTGGACTCGGTCGCCTTTGTCTACTTGAATGTTTGATTGTCAACTGAGGTCAGGATAACACAAGACCCGGCCGATGGACTCAGATGCAACTTTCCGGGAGGATTGGCCTCATTACTGGCACGAATTGATGAACTAAGACAGAAGTATTGAACTCGGTCGCGTTTGTCTACTTGATTGTTTGATTGTCAATCCGAGGTCAGGATAACTCAAGACCCGGTCGATGGACTCAGATGCAACTTTCCGGGAGGATTGGCCTCATTACTGGCACGAAGTGATGAACTAAGACAGAAGTATTGGACTCGGTCGCGTTTGTCTACTTGATTGTTTGATTGTCAATCCGAGGTCAGGATAACTCAAGATCCGGCCGATGGACTCAGATGCAACATTCAGCGAAGATTGGCCTCATTACTGGCATGAAGTGATGAACTAAGACATAAGTATTTGACTCGGTCGCGTTTGTCTCTTTGATTGTTTGTCTGTCCGAAGATATCTCAAGACCCGGTCGATGGATTCAGATACAACTTCCAGGGATGATTGGCCTCATGGCTTGGCATGAAAAACGGAGGTGTTTTTTTTCGGCCACGTTAGTATGTTTTTTTTTTTTTTTTTTGTTTTGTTTTTTTGTTTTTTTGTTTTTCTGTCCCTGGTTAAGTACTCTCAAACCCCCTGGATTTAATCAGATTCATCTTTCAGGTATAATTCTCATAATTCATGTGAATGGCGCATATCGATTAGATTTTGGGTTCGGTCTGGTACGGAATAAAGTTTCTGTGTTATTTTTCTGATTTTCTAAGTAATATTTTTTTTACGTTTCAAATGCCAAATACTGAATTACCCCCTACATTGTTTTACGCCATTACTTTTATGGAACGCACTATTTTTCTACGAAAATTTTATTATTTATATTAGAAATGTAATTCTATTATTCAAAAGAAAAAATAAATACACAAAAAGGAGTATATTCTGTTAATAAACAGCCGATTCTGTTGACATGCACATGGTTCAATAATCTACCATAGTCTGTGGTAAGTACCCGTACCTGCTGAGAAAGAACGAATTTCCTTCACGATGGTCAAAATTTGGTGATAAGGAGAGTTAATGAGATCCATGTTAAAATCCACAATGATAATGCTTAGGACATCTCTTGATATGGATTTCATGAAGCATTGTAGCCTAGAGATGAATGTTGCTATAGTCAAAAAAGGTGAGCCGTAGAAAGTAATCATGATATTTCGGTTTGCAAGTTTCGTGACCGCTATTGCTGTGAATTCCAGGTGAGTGGCTCTCAGGTTGAGATGCTGCGGCGAAATATTATCTTTCGCAACCGGCATGAAACCAACTCCTTGCCTTGCTGTAACAGGCCTGTTTGCTCTGTGAGTTTTAAATTGAGGCAGATTGGATTCAACCCATTGTTGTAGCTTCAAGAATGTCTTTACAAAACAGAACAGATCTCACTGAAGGATTCTCTCGTCTGTTTTTAGGTCTTCCTGGTCTTCCAAATACCTTTTTTTATATTTAATCATTTCACTCCAAGCAAGGCAGTACCGCCACTGATGTGCAGGGGGCTACATAAGAGAGTTAAAGTTTTAAGCAGGGGTAGAGTGAAGACAAAGATAAATTAGCTACAGGGAGTGAAAGAGAAAGGGCAAGACACAGGAACACAGGAGTGAAGACAGTTGCAAAGGTAGAGAGCAAGGAAAAGAACAAGATATATGGGGAGATGTTGAATGGTCTAGAATTAAGTGGATAAGAGATGGGTATTGACTTTGCATTTAAATTCCTGGAGATTGTAGCCGTCAGAAAAGCAAGTATATGGAAGGGAGTTCCACAGGCGGGAAGCGCGAGAAAAGAAGCTGATGGACTAGAATTGTCGCCTGCATTTGGTTGATCTAACTGTAAAAGGGTGGAACCTTGTTTCCAGTCCGTGTAAAGTCTTGTGGAGGGGGTACCAGTAACCTAAGTTTGTCAGAGCAGAAGCCATGAAAATATTTATAGAAGAGACAGAGGGAAACTACATGAGAAAGTGGCTGGAGTCGAGCTCCCAGGTCGAATTCAATCACATTTCAGATTCTCTTTTGGAGCCAGTCGAGACCGAACAGCAGGGGGGTTAGACCAGATAGGACAACAGTATTCCATGTACGGATGGTTGGTTTGTAGATGTGCAAGATGGATTCAGGCGGAAAAAAACTTCCTGGCCAGACAGAGTGACCCAAACTTCCTAGCAATGGATTTAGCTATTGATTCAATGTAATGATTCCACTTGAGATCGGAAGAAAGAGTAAGGCCGAAGAGGCGCAATGTATTGCTTTTAAGGAGACTTACTTGGTCCATATCAGATTTTTTTCAGAAAACGAATGGTCAAGGAAGCATTGAGTAGTAGTCGATACAGCAATTACTTGGTGTTTGGTGCATATTCTTGAGGGAACTGGTTCATTTTTTTTAATCGTTTTACCCCAAGCAAAGGGGTTCCGCCACCGATGCGCAGTGGGGTGGGAGCTACATAAGAGTAAAAGTTTATACAGAGGAGGAGAGTAAAGAGAAAGTCGAACCAGTTACAAGGCGTGCCAGAGAAAGAGCAAGAGAAGGACGGGAACAGATGTGAAGACAGTTGCAAAGGTAGAGAGAAAGGAAAAGATGATGCAGAAACGACTGGAGTCAAGTGGATAAGAGATGGGAATTGACACTGCATTTAAATTCATGGAGGTTGTAGCCGTCAGGAAAGCAAGAATACGGGACTTTCACGGGCTGGAAGAGCGAGAAAAGAAACTGATGAAGTAGAATTTTCGGCTGCATTTAGTTGATCTAACTGTAAATGGGTGGGACCTTGTTGCCAGTCTGGTTGCCTGAGTATATTCTTGTGAAAGGGGCACCAGTGACATAAATTCTTCGGTACAGCAGCCATGAAAATATTCATGTCCTTGAGTACAGATGAGTTAAACCGGGTGAATCTTGCATGAAATCTGAGAAAAAAATGAACCATTCAGATTGTTTACTCAACTGAGGGCAGCATATGCCTGGCCCGGTATGATGGTCCCGTTACCTTTCATTTCAGTTGTTCTAATTTTAATAATCATCTCTTATTAAGATGATGACGGTATTGCCTTAGCGGTGGTTTTCGGTCCTTGACTGCTCTTATTATCATTATTATTATTAATACTATTATTAATCTAAAATGTCAGCTACTGGTAGATGTTGCTTGGTTGGTTATTTTGTTTTTATGACATATCAACCTCGGCGGGTCATTTATTGCCAACTAAATTTTATTTATTTATTGCTGGTAATACCTTTTTCTTTCAACAATTTATTGTTGTTTTTATAAATTATGTGTCTAGTAATACTTTTTATTTCTTTCCGAGTATCAAGATTCATTGGGATTTGTTTTTAAGGGCAGGGTCCCCCAAGTCCTACCCTGTTATTTAACCCATAACTGGAGGGATTAATACTTTTCCCAAAGGTACCAGTGCTTAAGTGAATGCAGGGTATTCAACTGGAATTCGAACTCGGCTCACCGATTTCTCTTTCCGAGCCGATATCCACTGTACCACAACGCACTTCCGTCACTAAACGCTTACTGCACCTGGTTTTCCCAAGCAGTTACCCATCTAAGTACTGATATGGGTTAAATAACAGGAAAATTGGGTCCTGCAGCCTTGGTTGGCAAGCAGTCTACCGCAGAAAGTAATGGCAACCTACCGAGGGAAAATCTTCTGACAAGTCAATCTTTCGAGACAGAATCGACCGAGCGTGTATGACATTGAATGATATAACTATTTATATCTTTATTTATGTTTGCTCATGTCGAACTATATATATATATATATATATATATATATATATATATATATTTATATATACATATTTATATATATATATATATATATATATATATATATATATGTATCTATATATATATATATATATATCAGTCTTTTCACATGCACCTTTTTATATGTCTGTCTATTTTCTATCTATTTTTAGTTTTTTTTAACTTCAAACTGTTCATATCTTTTAGATATGTCCACATCTATCTATCTATCTATCTATCTATCTATCTATCTATCTATGCATGTTTATATCAGTTTTTTTTATATCTCCCTCTGTTCACGTCTCTCTATCTATCTATCTATCTATCTATCTATCTAATATGCGTGTGTGTATATCAGGTTTTCTTCATATCTCACTATGTTAACATCTATCTATTTATCTATCTATCGATCTAAACTTATTTATAAATGAAACTTTGTCTCTGTGTGTGTATGTATGTGTGTGTTCGTTACTTATAGCATCCGAAACGGCTGAACTGATTTTCTTAAAAATTTACACAGTTGTACTATAAGCGTCTGCGAGTGTTCTTAGCTATGTTTTGTGTCGAGGTACCCCCGATAAATATCGAAAATCGATAATCGAAAAAATCAGTTTATAGAAGGAGTGGTCCGATTTTAATCAAATTTGATACACTCATAGACAAAGACATAAGAAACGATATTCAGAAATTTCAAGGTTGCAGTTCTTACAATAGTGCAGAAAATCGAATATATATATATATATATATATATATATATATATATATATATATATATATATAAGGCAAGATGTTTGTGTGTGTGTCTGTTTATCTCTCTCTATGTCTGCATTTTTTCAGCCCTTTTATTTTAGTTTTTGCTTCGGGTTTGGCTCTAATTAGATATAATTGTAGTTCTTCGTCTTAGCCATTATACCATTTACTCAGAGGACTTATTTAGCCTTCAAAATTCAGTTTACGAAGAAAAAAACTTATTTGATATCGATACCAGGAAATCAAAATTTGACTTACATCCATTCATTTTTCTTTCAGCTTCTTTTCATATCTCACTCTGTTCGCGTCTATTGTTTTATAATCATATCGCCCCAAGCAAGGTAGTATGTATAGGAGGAAAGTTATGAGAAAGAGGGACAGGTTATAGGGGGTGTCAGGAAGTGGGTAAGAGAAGGATGAGAGTACTGATATAATGATAATGGAGTGGACAGAGAAAGGAGCATGGGAGAGAAGATGTAAGTCAGTGAGATAGGAGATGACTATTGACTTTACATTTAAATTATTGGAGATTGTAGCTGTCGGGGAAGCAAGTAAATGAAATGGAATTCCACAGGCGGGAAACGTGAGAAAAGAAGCTGTTGGAGTAGAAGCTGCAAATACATTTTATTGGTTTCACAGTAAAAGGGTGATACCTATTTGCTAATCTAGTTGCTCGAGTATATTCAAACATAAGGGGCACCAGAGAGTTCATCGGAGCAGAAGCCGTGAAAGTATTTGTAGAAGAGACACAGGGAAGTCACATTACTATCTATCTATCATATATGCGTGTGTATATCAGGTCTTTTTTCATATCTCACTCTGTTCACATCTATCTATCTATCTATCTATCTATCTATCTATCTATCTATCTATCTCAGGATGTTCATGATCTATCTATCTATCTATCTCAGGATGTTCATGATCTATCTATCTATCTATCTATCTATCTATCTATCTATCTATCTATCTAAGTATGTTCATTATCTATCTATCTATCTATCTATCTATCTATCTATCTATCTATCTCAGTATCTTCATTATCTCTCTATCTATCTCAGTATGTTCATTATCTATCTATCTATCTATCTATCTATCTATCTATCTATCTATCTCAGTATGTTCATTATCTATCTATCTATCTATCTGTCTATCTATCTCAGTATGTTATCTATCTATCTATCTATCTATCTATCTATCTATCTATCTCAGTATGTTCATTTTCTATCTATCTATCTATCTATCTATCTATATATCTATCTATCTTGTTCTATCCATTATCTATCCATCTATCTATGTCAGTCTTTTCCCATCTCACTCTTCATATTTATCTATCTTTACCACCTATTCGGAATTAAAATTCAGACATATAGATTGACTAAAGATGTCTGCCGCTTGACTACATCTGCGCAGAAAAAAACGATTTTTTATTCTAACTACGCAGACAGCCGTTTCTATCCTTCAGCAAATAAACCTTGATATTCCAATAAGTATTTATTTTATATCTCGATAAAATATAAAGAAGTTAATAATGTGACACACAGGATATCTATCTAACTATCTATTTTGTTTTTTTCATCTCTGTGACACTATCAATCTCAATATGGTCGTATCTTTGTATCTTTTTCTGTTATTATCAAACGTTTCATCTCCATTTCAGACCATCCATTCATGTATTATTCATCGTCTTCATTTCTGGCGACAAATGGATTTGCCTCGTACAGCAACCGGCCACATTTCCTTCTCCCCCTCCACCCCATACGCCATACAACGTCCTGATGACGACGGACAAATAATTAGAAAGACTCCACCTCAAAAATCTTTTTCATCAATTTCATGATAAACCCTAGTCTCTCTCTCTCTCTCTCTCTCTCTCTCTCTCTCTCTCTCTCAAATATATGCATACAGGGTGCGATGGGTAAATTGTCAAAATTTTATATTTTCAACTTCGCGCACGCGCGTTGTTTGTTTTTTTATTATGTCGACTGCACTGTATAGTAAGGTCAGTTGGGCACCGTCTGAGAGAAAAAGAGCACCATTACGCTATTCATACCAAGAGAAATTTGAAAATGACATTCTGTACTACTTGGCATTCGCACCAGAAACTCTAATACGAACGTTTAAGAGTGTTTAGGTGTCAAACTGAGAACAGTGCAGAGGATTCGGAAAGAGTTTGATGAGCTTAATGGTGATTACGAAGGTACAGCAGCTCGGAAATCTGATCGTTCTGATACGAAACTCCCGAATTTGTTGGTGAGGGCCTCAGATTCAACACGAAGGCTTGCAGCAAGCGCCTTAATGAGACAGTGTTTCTTTGACACAAGACGGTGGTCGCTGGAAACCCAATGTCTGATAAGAGGACTCTGCACCATGCCGAACATGCAGGAGAAACCAGTCATGGCTGTCAGGCAGTTTCTGCAACCACATTCCTTCTTACATCCCCGATTGCAACCCACTTAATTATTATGTGTGGGATACACACACACACACACACATATATATATATATATATATATATATAATGT
The DNA here is from genome assembly GCA_037127315.1 of Ascarosepion bandense. Classification (NCBI taxonomy): domain Eukaryota; kingdom Metazoa; phylum Mollusca; class Cephalopoda; order Sepiida; family Sepiidae; genus Ascarosepion; species Ascarosepion bandense. The sequence goes on from JBBBDQ010002429.1 coordinate 1,302,974, forward strand.
ATGTGGGCAACAATCACTCTTTTATGCAGGTTTCATTAAAAATGACAGACAAGGTAGTATCATTAAGTTTTTTTATATAATTTTTCATGTGTTCTTATGAGGTTTTTTTTCTGAACTCAAATTATATAAGAATTGTCCAAAGGTTTTGTACTTTCGATTGCTTTCGGCTATACTTTTAGCCATTATCAAGAATTAAATTTTAATTAATAAAAAGAGAAATCCTACGCTTAATAACATCAATTATGAACGCGATAACAATATGCTCACCGTGTTCGGAACTTAACATAGACAAAACACGATATACATAAACTTTACACATGTTTATTTACAAGTAAAAGAAAAATCTTGATAATGGCTAAAAGTATAGCCGAAAGCGCTCGAAAGTACAAAAGCTTTGAATAATTTTTATTTAATTTGATTTCTGAAAAAAAAAAATTACAAGAACTCATGAAAAAATACATCAAAAACTTCATGATAAAGCTCGTCAGTCTTTTTAATGAAACCTGCTTATATATATATATATATATATATATATATTCATCTGCAGACAGAACTGTTTCGCTGTGTCACAGCTCAGCAGTACGGTTAGACATTTGATTAGCAAGGATTGGAACCCGACCGAATTGACATCAGTCGGCGATTCTATCTGAGCTATGGGCGCTCGGTAGAAAGCAGACTTTTAGCCTGTAATATACCATGTAAAAATACGCCAGTAGCTAAGAGTGTTCAAATTCATTACTGAATGAACGATGCGTAGCTTCAAGAGTAGCTACTACTTTTTCAAAGCCTACCATTCTTCCAGAGTGCTCAATGAGGATGTGAGAGCGTAATATATATATATATATATATATATATATAGCTTTCGGCTATAAAAGTATAGCCGAAAGCACTCGAAATGACAAGAACTCATGAAAAATATATCAAAAACTTAATAATAAACCTGTTTATATCTAATTATCACCATCTCTCTGTCTCTGTCTCTCTCTCTCTGTCTCTCTCTCTCTATATATATATATACATATATATATACATACACACACACACACACACACACATATATATATATATATATATATATATATATTATAGTTTAGAACATATACAAATTACAATCTACTACAAAGTGTACATTTCTTTTTCGACATTGAAATGACAATGCCTTATCAGGTACTAAACGCTATTTTTTGAAGGGAGATGGAAAGTTGTTTCGAAACCAGACTGGGGGATCCTAAAAGAGACATTGTCTCTTTTAGGATCTCCTATTCTGGTTTCTCATTTTCCATGCCCCCTTTACCTGGCACACAAAAATTTACCAATATAAGGAAACGAACTTTTCATCTCCTTCAAAAAATAGCGTTTACTACCTGATGAGACATTGTCCTTTCAATGTCGAAACAAAATTTACACTTTTCTAGTAGGTTGTAATTTGAACATATTCTAAAGTATAATTTATAATAAATATTCGTAACTCTATTTCTATATTGAGCACTGTTTTAAATCAATGTTCCTTATTCACTTGTATATATATATATATAGTCATCTGCAGACAGATCTGTTTCGCTGTTTCACAGCTCATCAGTACGGTTAGACATCCGATTGCTTTTTACCCAGGATCGAATCGGCACCATATATATATATATATATATATATATATATATATATATATATATATATATAATTCAAGTAGTAGGAGGATTTGAACAATTATCAAGTAAATCATCGAGCTTTATATTTGACCTCAACAGAATGCAGAAAGCACTGGACGGCCGTTTCGACCTATATCCGGGACTCTTCAGCAGTGGGCATCCAGTGTGCATTCATCGAGCTTAATTCTTTACCTCCTCGTCACCAGGGCCCATGGTACACTTGGTATGACAACAGCTTAATAACCTAACTCTCGGGTTTCGATTCCTGGTAGTGATGTATAAAAAGTAGCTGTACAAACTTTGGGGCGGGTTCCTCACACAAAATAAGATAAAATATTCATATGAATATATCTACAAAAGTCCATCGTTTTAGCTCAACAT